>JAQMYF010000010.1:4859828-4881114 GCA_030014195.1 Neosilurus mollespiculum | reverse complement strand
TATATATAGGGAGAGAGGGGGGGGGCGGGCGGGGGGTAATTGTATAAATGTACACTGCTTGGCCAAAAAATGACTATTTTCATGGTGTACATTTAGCCTTGATCACAGCATGTAATCTCCACGGCATTGTTGCTCCAGTTGGTCCGGTCGAGGCTCAGCAACATTAATGTGGCAATAAAATGATGTCAGCTCATGACCTGAATGTACTGAATGAGCAGGTTGTCACATCAGTGGACTTCCCTGATGGAACGGATATAAAATGGGAACTCAAATAACGAAAGAGTGGTTTAGGGAGCATGAGGGATCATTTTCACATAAGTATTGGCACCCCAGAGTCCTGACCTCAACCCTATTGAAAGTTTTCGGGATGTGCTGGAGAAGACTTTATGGAGAGGTTCAGGTTTTCTCTCATCAGTTCAAGATGTCGGTGAGAAATGAACCCAACACTGGATGGAAAGAAATGTGGTGCTTGAGTTTGTTGAAACGATGGCGTGACGATTACGGGCTGTATGCAAGTCTAAAGGAGGAACAGCAACATATTCATGTGTGACTGTTTTTTAGGCCTGGGCGGTGCAGATGATGGAGTGTGTAACCAAATTATTCTGTAAAAGTGGCTTGTGACAGGATCAGCTGGAAGTGCTAAATAAATAGAAATTCTATGAATGAAAGTAAGCAAGGAAGAAGAAACATTAAGGCAAGCGTTTTTGCAAGTGGTTGTGAAAATTAAATCAGCAATTGTTTTTTTTTTAATTTGCTCAGTATTTTTTTTTTTAATTCAAATTAAAATTTTATTTGTCACATACAAATTATACACAGTACAATATGTAGTGAAATGCTTAGTCCGACTGTCCAAAAATGTAAAGAATAAACTATCACAGTAACAAGGAGAAAAAAAAAGCAAAGGTCAGATAAATATAAAATATATATAAAATGCAAAAGGATAGAAATAAGAAAATATATAGAATAAAATAAAATATACATATGAGATAAATATAGGATACAAATATATATGTGTATATATAATGCAAATATAATATAAAATGCGAATGTAATATAAAATAAAATGCGAATGTACAGGCAATATAATGAGATATAATTTATTGCAGTGGCGACTTTTCTAGTAAAATTAAAAGTCTGTGAAAGAAAACCTGGAAAACCCTGATTTCTCTGAAGCCGGGTGTGTGTCAGCAGTTCACACAGTGATTTGAGACGGCTTTGACCTCCTTCACAGCTAATCATTTTTAATTAACAAATCAAGGTGCGACACGGTGATTTACACAGGACAGCTCCCTGAGTGTGTGTGTGTGTGTGTGTGTGTGTGTGTGTTCTCTTGCTATTTGAAGTTGGCAATTGAGCTACTAGGAAATGTTTATTGCGTCGATCGAAGCTGCGGGTGTGAATAAATTCGATCAGATCCTGCATGGAGGGAAGAAGCCGGAACACACCCCCCTCCCACCACCAGCAGAATTCATTAGCACAAATCAAACTGCCGCTCCGGGCTCTGATTGGTCCGTTCGAACGCCCCCGGTGACGTTTCCGCGTCTCAGCTGATGCCAGTTTAAAGAGCGCGCGGGAATCAGAGGCGCCTTATAATAACCCCGAACTCAGACAGTTCAGTAAGAGGCATCTGATCAGGGGACAGTCCGCAGCTGTCCATTTCTCTCATAGTTCCGTCAATCCTCTCTGCCCTTCTCTCTCTCTCTCTCTCTCTCTCTCTCTCTCTCTCTCTCTCTCTCTCTCTCTCTCTCTCTCTCTCTCTCTCGCTCTCTCTCTCTCTCTCTCTCTCTCTCCTCTTTTGGTGTTTTTTTTTTTTTTTTTGCAGTTTTCGGTTGAAGCTGTTATTAAAGCTCCACTTTTTAAACACAAACACACTGTAGAGACGCTCCTGTGGTTCTCCAGGAAGGATTCATTCATACACGCAGTGATGCTCGAGGTATCTTCATTTATTTACTTATTTCTCTTTATTTATAGGAAGTCTTGATCTGTCTATTATTCACCCCAAACATATCCTACATACTGATGGACTGCTAACAAAAATTCTAAAGATTTCTTAGGTTTAATTGCTCCTGTTTGTGGTTTTTAGGTAACTTATATAATCTTAAATACTACATTATTGGTTAATGTATATTAGAAAAAAAGGGGGGGGGTATTAATGGTGGGACTGTGATTAAACTGCAGTTTATGATAACTTGTGTTTAAAATATCTTAAATTGGATCCCTGGGTATCTGTTTTAGATAACTAATGCTATCAGATAAGATGTATGCTGATGTTTAATCATGTAAGTTCTCTGACCTTGTGTCTTGTGGTTCATGTTGGTAAACATTAAAATCCATGTACAAAAGGATGTGTGCTCACTGTATTAGTTGCTTTTATGATTTTTTTTACTCCTCTCTAGACCAGCCAGGATGATCTGCTCCTGTTCCCCTCTGACAGTAGTGATGATGCCTTCTTCCCATCAGACAGCTTGGCTACTGGGGGTCAGTCCCTGGCTGAGGCCTTGCTTCCGTTGGTGGAGTCTCCCTCTCCACCTCTTAACCCCTGGCTGTGTTCCACCCGGTACAAGACTGAGCTGTGCAGCCGCTATGCTGAAAGTGGCACCTGCAAGTATGCTGAGCGTTGTCAGTTTGCTCATGGCCTTCACGATCTCCACGTGCCTTCCCGCCACCCCAAGTACAAGACTGAACTGTGCCGTTCCTTCCACACCGCTGGCTACTGTATGTACGGGAGCCGCTGCCTCTTCGTGCACAGCCTGAAGGAGCAAAGACCTGTTCGGCAAAGACGTCGTAACGTACCCTGCCGCACCTACCGTGCCTTTGGAGTTTGCCCCTTTGGTACACGCTGCCACTTCCTACATGTCGAGGGTGGTTCAGAGTCCGATTGTGCTGAGAAGACCTGGCATCCCCCTTCCCGTTCCAGTGAATGGAAGCCTCGTGGTGCCCTCTGCCGTACCTTCAGCGCATTCGGCTTTTGCTTGTATGGCACTCGCTGCCGATTTCAGCATGGCCTCCCCAACACAGTAAAGGGCCTCGACTTGAACCGGGCACCCTGGTCACCACCAGTGCCTGGAAGGGCTCTCTCTCCTGCTTCAGATATGCATTCTTCCTCTCTGTCCTCTTCCTCAGCCTCATCACCTCAGTCCTTGCTGGCCTCACCTGTGTTCCCTGATGACTCTAGCCCAATCACACCACCATCTGCAGAAGTGGTGGCCAACAATGCTTTTACCTTCAGCAGCCAACACCTGAATGACCTCCTGCTGCCACTGGCCTTCAGACTCCAGCAGCTGGAACAAGCTTCTACTTGAAGTGCTGGACCAACCACTGCTACCCTAAAGCTAATGTAAATTCTTTTGTAAATAATGTTCCTGATATTTTATATTGATGGCCACTTTTTTTTTTTTTTTTCTTTTTTTAAATGGCCTTAGTTTGATACTGCACAGTCTCAAATGTATTATGGAGGTTAGATGGTTTATTTTATTGCTACTTTGCTTGTCCAGTCTGTCCCAATTTGTGACCAGGCTAATATAATGCATGAGTACTGTACAGTTGTATTTTAACCCATTGTGTGTATGTGTGTGTGTGTATATATGGAGCATTTGGGACATGGTGTGAATGTCTTATTTATGGACTTTTAATTTAAATTTTGGTACTTAAATTATTGCTTCAGGATTGGCATGGTTTGCATCCTTTGATCATTTTAATAAAGCCACTAACCTTCGTTAGTGCTCTTCTCCAGTCAAACTTGTGCTTCATGCTTTTACTCAGATAATGTTCCAATCGTTTAACCTTGACCTTCCCAACCCTTGGCAAGGAGGAACAGCCCAGACAGCATATTTATTTATTTTTTTATTACCTTCCTAACAATACAACTAAGGGGCTACCTATTACTGTTGAACAGGTTTATTCCAGGACCAGAGTAAAGGACTTTAATTATACACACAGCTTTGCGCATGCGCGGACTTCCAACCAATCAGGGCTTTTATTTTGAAAGAATTAAACATGGCGGCCATCGAGTCATTACCAGCGCGAGCTAAAGTACACAGTTTGTAGCTTGGTAACTAGACACGCTGAATTTTGTGTTTGTTCATATTTACCCTGATAAACGACACTCGGTCAGTTGTTACGGGTGAAAAGCTTCGTCATTAACTAATTTAACTCGCGAAAAAAGCTATCAGTTTCTTGCTGTAGCGCTAGTATTTGCTACGCTTGCTGTGTTTATATATTTTTTGCACTCTTAAAGCTCTTTAGCCGGTTTCTCTGCTACTTGGGTAACTTTTATGGAGAAAGCGGTAAGGTTGATCTAGTTAACAGTGCCTGCTCTCATGTCTTGCTCCACACACACCCCTTATTAAAGCTTTTGGAGGCTCATTGTGAAGATGACCGAGACACGAGAAGAGCGTCGTTTCGCTGAAGTATCGCGAGATTCCATCAAACTGATGGCCGAGAGCGCTGGGGTTGAGCTGCCTGATGATTTGGCCTCAATGCTCGCCGAGGATGTGTGTTACCGGCTCAGAGAGGCGACCCAGGTATTACACCCCGAACACCGGCTTCACTTCACCTCTGTGTACGTGTAGTGCAATTGTGTGGGTTTCCTCGGGGTACTCTGGTTTCCTTCCCCAGTCCAAGGACATGCACATTAGGCTAACTGACTGTTCTGAATTGCCCCGAGGAGTGAGTAAGGTGGGTGTGATGGTCCGGCAAGCTGTTCAGGGTGTATTCCGCCTTCGCCCTGTGTCGGCGGAGATGGGCTCCTGCAGGCCCTGCGACCCTGATAGGGTTAAATGTTTCAATGAGTGAACTCTGGGTTTTAAAAAAAAAAAAAATCAAAGTGACATCAAGCATGAGTGTTGTATTTATCTGAATCGTTTTTAAAACACCCTTTTTATGGTGTTACTCTGATGGAGTATCGTTTGGGCGTCCCAGTGCAAAATTGTTTGCGTGCCCTGTAAGTTATTTTGAGCCCCGTCGGTATGTAAGGAGTGCGACACTTCTGTATAAATGGGTCTTATTTTATAAGAAGATAAATAAAGGAAATTGAGTCACCCTTTATGTTCTGTCACTATAAACTATTAGCGATTCTTTACAGGATTTTTAGTTTTTAAATTTGTAATTTTATTTTGTGAAAATATCTATGCTGGTGTAAGGGGTGTGATGGAGGTGAACACTCTGGTAAACGTCTATGTTACATTTTACAGAACAGCTCCCAGTTTATGAGACACGCCAAGAGAAGGAAACTGACTGTAGAGGATTTTAATAGAGCCCTGCGCTGGAGCAACACTGAGGTAAACCTGACACTTAACAGTTCTCAGACACTACGCCATGTTTCAAGCAGTCCGTTTAGCTTTTAGCTCACAACATATCCAACCGACAACATATCATTGCTCTTTAAAGGGGCTGTGTCATAGTTGGTTAAAGAAAATATCTTAAATTACATTAATGCTGTTATCACACAAAGCGTAGCTATTAATATAAATGCAAATTTAGATTATGAAGTCTAACAGAAATTAATTTTGGTTCCGAAGATTTCAAAAAGTTCATGTTGCAGTCCATTCCAGTTCGCTCCCTGTTAGGTTCAAAATCTTTAATTTCCATTTGATTTGCAAGTCGAAACGCTATTTAACAAATATAGACTAGTGTTTTGAACATTCACTGAATATTAGCACGATTTTGGTGACTAAATTTGGGTAAAAATCATGACACGACTTTTAGAAGTGCATCAAGTAAGACATGAGTGTTTGGAACCAGTAGGTATTTGGGATATGTTTAATTTAGGAATATCTGGTCAAAGGTTTTAGTGCAGTGTTATTAGTTCTACCACCAAAATTCACATCTTCAGACAGTCTGAAGGTAATAAAACCAAATAATGTATGTAGTTATCAAGTTTATCAAATGTCATTCCTGCTGAAAAATCCAACTCAATCCAGTTAAAAAACAGTTTAAGCAAAAGAAGCTGTTGTAAACAGTGTTGCAAACATTGTGTAAGTGATGAAGCAATCAGAAAAGCAGAAACATTCAGTATTATATATAATATTCAGCATATCATTTGGTAAATATGGTCTCTGCAGTGTGTTTTGGCAGATGATGGCCGATGAGACTAATGAAGGGATTGGGCTACACAAATTCATGTGATTTTGAAATGATTTTTTTCATGGCTAACAGATTTCAGTATCAGTCCTGACTATGAACATCAGAAATGATGTACAGGCCTTGTATTGTGAAGTAATTACTGTTCGTGTGAGCTACGTGGAAGGTACTGTGACTCGCCAACTTCTGCTGTGGGAAATTGTGCGTGCGTTTGTCTGTCCACAGTCAGTCGTACAGTCGTAGTCGTTTGTCTGTCAGACACACACTCTGACAATGCTCTGTCTAATTGGAAGAGGAAGTTGAACTTCTAATTATACAATTAGATCCCGGCGTTAGACCTATTGCAAAGTTCCTTTCTATGTAAATGTAATGACTATAGTAATATTACTTTACTTTAGTACAATAACAATAGTCATTACATTTACATAGACTTCATCTTCAAATTAGTCAGAGCACATGTGCGTCTGAAGACTCGGAAGAGGTAACTTTTAAAATTAAAATTTCTCCACTAACTAATGTTATGACAGTATCCAATCCAATCCAGTACAGTTATAAGCATAAACACGTCATTCAGGTAAAGTAAGGTGACCTAATGTTAGGCCCTATTACATGGTCACACAGGCAAAATTATATATTAGGTTTCCAGACATTTACTTGCAGCGCGCTGAAGCTGGGGCTTTCAAACTTGCTATGCTTGTTCTATATTCTCATATTATGGAATGGTCCTTTCAGCTGGAGCGTCTGGACCCCTGTGGTATATTTTTGTCTTTGTATTGAATAAAATTTTTGAAAAAAATTGTCTTTGTTTTGAATACAATTAAAAAAACAAAACACTCAGCTTGGCAGATTGATGAAAGTGAAATCACTGCAGTGATGACATACTGCACCGATGTAGCCCTAAAGCTCACCTCTGTCACCCACCACCACTGTTTGGTGAATGATATCCACATTCTCTTGTGTACTCCTTGAAAACTGGAATAAGCCCTCATAAGGTCTCATAAGCCTTGTTGTAACTTTATTAAAGTCATGTGCCTAATGTTTCTATAATTGTAGCCTTCATAAAACATGTTCTTTGGGCTTCGGGTGTCTTTTCTTTCTCTCTTTCAGGTTGTTTGTGGTTACGGCGCCCAAGATGCCGTGGCATTCCGGCCGCTGAAAGAGGGCGAGCTTTTCTTTGTTGAGGATCGGGAGGTGAACCTGGTCGAGTTGGCTCTGGCCACCAACATTCCGAAGGGCTGTGCTGAGACAACAGTGCGAGGTACAACACTATGACCATTTCCTAAGCTGAAGCTTGTGCAGGGGGTTGAGATTTGGGTTGATTGTTGTGTCTCTTTGATAGTGCACGTGTCTTATCTCGATGGAAAGGGAAATCTGGAACCTCAGGGCACAGGTGATGTAGAGTTTCGGTTTTCTTCATAAGATTGGCTGAAGGATGGTTTCTAAGTCCTACACTCTTAAAGTGCCTCCTAAGTGAGTAGACTTTTATCTTTAGTCCCCAGTGCTGTGCAGTCTCTGTCGGATGACCTACTGAAGTATTACCAGCAGATCACAAGAGCCATATTAGGAGAAGATCCACATCTGATGAAGGTAGAAGTTGTTGTCAGTATGAATCCCTATCAAAATAACTGCAGTGCTCTGAAAAGGTCCGTTAATCTCTCCCTTCTGAAAACACCAGCTTGCATTAATGGATCTTCAGTCCAACTCCAAGATTGCCGCCCTGCTGCCTTATTTTGTGTACGTCATCAGTGGGGTATGTGATTTTCCTATTATGATGTATTTGGTAAAGTCTAAGAGCTAAGGAGTACCTCTTGTGGGATTGCTTGTCAGATGTTTCAGCTTAATAGCTGAAGCAAACCAAGACTGAATAGCATCTAGGATCAGTTGTTTTTTAATCTCTGGACCAACATGTTTCCCCATCAGGTGAAGTCTGTAAGTCATGATCTGGATCAGCTGAACCGGCTGTTGCACATGGTGAAGAGTCTGGTTCAGAACCCGTTCCTGTATCTTGGCTCGTATGTGCGCAGTCTGGTCTCCAGCGTCATGTACTGCATCCTGGAGCCACTTGCTGCCTCTATTAATCCGCTCAATGACCATTGGACCCTGAGGGACTACGCTGCTCTGCTTCTTAGTCATATCTTCTGGTATATCAGATACTACTACTACTACAGTCTCATTGTGCATTTACACACAGATAAGTTGAGGGTTTTCTGACAGCGCATTGCTTTCTCTCTTACTCGTGCCTGGGCTTTCCACCATATAGGAGACCCCTGGTTATATTCCTGAGTCGAGTTCACAAATGTTTATGGACAGCTGTTTATATTGATCTGTATTCTTTAAAAGCTACAGTCAGTCTTGAAGACCGGCCTCTTTAAATAAGTCATTACAAAGGATGTAAGGCAGAGCACTTTATGCACAGTATTATTTATTAGTGAATCTTAAGAAAGCTGGGGTGCACCTCCTTCTACTTAAATACTCTTACCTGTTGAAGCAGATGATTTCTTTTTATGGAAGGTGTTTTTATGGAAATGTGCCAAAGGTGTTAACATTTTTTTTTTGACATGTAGTCTACAATCAATGAATCGGTATTAGTTGTGATGGATTTGTGTTTTTTGGGGTAGGACTCATGGTGATCTGGTGAGTGGACTGTACCGTCAGATTCTCTTGTCACTGCAGAAAGTATTGTCAGACCCAGTGCGTCCTCTCTGCTCTCACTACGGAGCTGTGGTTGGCTTGCATGCTCTCGGCTGGAAGGTAACTTGCACACTCATTAAGACAGGCATGTGTAATGCTCTGCGATGCACATGTATATGAGTGTATTTGTGTTCTGCTCCAGGCTGTAGAGCGAGTGCTGTATCCCCACTTGCCTGCCTACTGGGCGAACCTGCAAGCCGTGCTGGACGATTACTCCGTCTCTAATGCGCAAGTGAAAGCAGATGGGCACAAAGTCTATGGAGCTATTCTTGTAAGTTTAGTGTGTCATTTTTCTTCTGTTTCAGTTTGATCCAGAAATGTATAGAGGAATGCAAGTAAATATATTTTTATGACAGTTGAAATCTGTAACTCATAGCCTGGTCTGAAGAATCGCCGTGACTGTTAAGGTACATAGATGGTAGGGTCAGAATTTGGCAGCAACAGCATGAAGTCATGAACACAACTTACCTTGTGTCAACAGTCCAGGCTGGTGGGGGTGCTGTAATGGTGTGGGGAATGGTTTCTTGACACACTTTGGGACATGGTCTGTTTGAGTATTATTGCTTACCGTGTGCATTCCTTCATGGCCTCAATGCACTTACCTTCTAGCAGTAACATGAACATGACTATTAGTTATGTGTTGTTTAGCGCCCTTCCCAAGAATCAGATCTGAATCCAGTAAAACTCATTTGGGATATGGTAGAACGGGAGATATACAGCATGAAAATGCATCTGAAAAATCTCCAGGAAACTTGTGATGCAGTCATATCAATGTCGACCAGAACCTGAGCAAAGTTCCAGACCAGTGTAGTGTTACCAATAAAATGTTTGTATTCTCTTAACCTTACACTTGTGTGCCTCATAAGCAACCAGTTAAAAAAAATGGTACCATTCAGGGTATGATACTAGATGTAGGTCAAGAAGATCTAAACATGTGAAAAGTTTACATTTATAAGTCAATGCAAAACAGAATAATGTCACCCTGAATGTCGATATATATATATATATATATATATAAATAATATTTATTTATTTATTTATTTATTTTAAAAATATTATTATTATTTTTTTTTAACAGGCCAAGCTTCATTTATGAGCCCTGATGTGTGTACGTCTTAAAACCATGCAACTCTTTTCCTGTCCACCAGGTGGCGGTTGAGCGTCTGCTTAAAATGAAAGCTGTGAGTTTGACTGCAGAAGCAGGTCTTGCTTTACTTCAGAGTTCTGCTTCTGGAGGAGGGATGTGCTTTAGAGAGAGCTCACCAGGCCTCAGTCCCCCTCCTGAACCCATCGCTGAAGCCCCCCTAGGTATCGCAAGCCACTTGCAGGCAGCTGGAGCAGGATGCCAGTGGGAGGAGTGGACCCCTGTCTCCCTGCCTGCCATGTACTGCGAGCTCTACTCCTTCTTTGGAGACAGCTTGGCTGTGCGTTTTAGCACCGGGCCTGCATTAGGCAGTGCACCACCTGCAGCTCCAGTGCAACCGTCTGATGCCAGGAAGGAGTCAGGGAGTGGAGCAGGCAGCATGGAAAGCACACGCAAGATGCCACAGCTCACTGCCAACATGAACCTCAGCCCAAGACCAGATGGAAGCCCACGCACTGATGCTGTACCACCTACTCTGGGTGCTACTTCATCTGGGAGGTACGTACCAGCCAAGGTCTGCTGCAATAGAAATTGTTTTAAAACACTGAATCTGATTGCTTTATATCATTTGATCAACTAGTTGATATTTTTCCCCATTATTTTTGTCCTGTTTGACATACAGTAGCCCTTAAAGTGGGGTTCAGGGGAACTGAGGGTACAATGCAAGGCATTAATTAATTAATTTAAAATGACTTGGTCATTTATTTAGGGAAGATTATCCAGTATTGCATACCCATGAGTGGCAAAAGTATGTGAACCTTTGCTTCGAGCCCCTATGTGTGTAGCAGAATCTATAACTAAACATCGAGTAACTCTTGTTCAGTCCTGCACAAGGACTTAGACAAATTTTTATCTCATTACTTTGTGCAGTACAGATTCACCTCTGGGATGTTGGTGGGTTTTCGTAAATGAACTGCTAGTTCATTTACGAAGTTGTGTGTGGATTAAGGTCAGGACTTTGATTTGGTCTTTCTTTTTTGACAGATCCCGGTTCTTTAAATAAAACGAGGTGCCCCTTTTGACTGTAAGAGACTTCAAGTGTATCTGCTAATGCTAAGGGTTCATTTGTTTAGTTGACTTCTCATTATCTGTTTTGAGCACTTGTGGAAACAAAGAACATAATAAAAGCTTCACAAAAGTTCAAGCACCACTGTAACAGTAACAGGTCAATGTAAGAGTGAGTAACACTTAAGAATAAAATGCACTGTGGCTTCAGTAAATACCAAAAATTGTATTATATACTCTTACAGTAAAGCTAATATTTGAATAGTTAGAATATTTTAATATGTCTGTGTGTTTAAAAAAAGGCTTAAAGGCCCCACATTAGAATAATTACTCACCCTCTCATTCATTTGCCGAATGGTTTAATCCTATTAGGGCTTCAGGGAGGCTGTAGCCTCTCTCAGCTGACACTAGGCGAAGGCGAGATACACCCTGAACAGCTTGCCGGACCATCACAGTGCCAACACACACAACCATTCACACTTGCACGTGGGGCAATTTGGAACAGCCAGTTAGCCTAATGTGCATGTGGGAGGAAACCGGACTACCCCGAGAAAACCCACACAAGCACAGGGAGAAAATGCAAACTCCACACAGAAACGCCTGAGTCCAGGATTCGAACCCAGGACCTTCTTGCTGTGAGGTGGACAGTCTAACCACTATGCCACCGTGCCCAGATGAATCATGTCTATAACTTAATAAATGCTTCCATTCAAACAAACTGTGATATTAATTCTCATAGCTATGTTCTGCTATACTTTATTCATTCACCCAGTGGTGTTTTTTATTTATTAGACAATAGCCTGAATAGTTCTAGTGTTTATGTGAAGTAGTCAGGTGGTTTGGGGGGAAAAAAACGATCAAGTGCACTTTTTGCTTTTGACATGCAGGTCTCTGGCACGATCTTCTTCCTCCTCCTCATCTGCAGCCCCTCGTTCCAGGTCCTCCTCCCGTCCAGGGCGTTCTGCCAACCAATCAAGAGACATCTTTCCAAAAGCTCGCTTCCTGCCTTCCCAGGTGGGGCCTCCAGCCTTCTCCTTTCTGATCGGTGGGCGACAGATGGGCCGGCGATGCCAGGGACGACGTTTCCAGACGAGCTTCGCTCCAACTCCATCCGTCAGCTCCCTTCCTCCACGGGCCTATGCCCACAAGCTGCCGGTCATTGGAAGGGTGAGCAAACCGGTGAGACGCTGGACGTGCTCTCATTATTCACTGTACCTGCCTTTTTAAAAGCACAAAGACATTGGGCTGGCTGATTGTCCTGTGGAGCTTCCTCATGAACCTCTTTCCTTCTTGAACACTTTAAAGCACTTAGTTTAGAAAGAACAGCTGCAGAACCATTCTTATTCTGACCACAGACGTTGTTGGGGTTTTTTTTTTTTCTTCTCACACCATGATCTATTACCACCAGTTTGATTCATTTATGAAATACATTTTTTGTCTATTGTCCTTTAAGATGTTCTGTCATGCAAGATGAGATATTGTAAAATAAAGCTGAGCACACTGGGAGGCTGTCTATTTTTTTCTCATATCTGAACTGGTGATGATAAAAAATGTCTTTACTTTCAATTTCCCTTCTACATCAAACTTCACCGTTTCTTTTATAATTATTGCAACAGCGTACACTGAAATGTTTAATCTCTCACTCATTCATTTGCCGAACCGGTTAATTCTACTGAGATTGTGCGGAGGCTGGATCCTATCTCAGTCAACACTGGGCTAAGAAGGGGTACACCCTGAACAGCTCACCAGACCATCGCAGGGCCAACACACACAACCACTCACACTCACATTCATACCTAGGGGCAATTCGGAGCAGCCAGTTAGCCTAATGTGCATGTCTTTAGACTGTGGGAGGAAACCGGAGAAAACCCACACAAGCACGGGAGGAACATACAAACTCCACACCGAAACGCCTGATCCCGAGACTCAAACCCAGGTCTTTCTTGCAGCATGGTAAAGATTCAATATGTTGGGCTTTTACACCCGATAGTGGCTCATCAGGCCGGAGCTTATCCCCGGTTTCCATAGCGTGAAGCGACCAGGAGTTCAACTCCTCCTGGATGGGACGCTATTCAGTCGCAGGTTACCTTCCCAGTATTTCTTACTGGTAATCACTACGCCATCGTGCAGCCCAGTGTTTATTTATAACTCTTAATATTTTCTATATCTCCTAATTTATAGACGAAGGCACTGCCTAAAAGTTTAACTCCAGATAGATATTTCTATCGATAGGTGTCCAAGCCTGGTGTTACAAGAGTAGTGCAAACCTTATAAGGGATAGAACAGCTTGTCATTGTGCGCATGCATGGTGAGCGTGAGGTCAAGCAAGGAAGTGTGGCAAGTGAAGTTTAAGCAGTAGTCTTAGACTTTAGTAGAGTGAATTTACAGGTTGCGTAATAAATTCTGCAGCGTCTCAACATCAGGAAGTCTCTGTGTATTGCTTCTCCACTGCTGATTAAAGGGTGGTGGTGGTGTGTGTGTGTGTGTGTGTGTGTGTGTGTGTGTGTGTGTGTCAGGGCTTTACGGAGTTCATTTGTATCACTTGTTTTGGTAGTTTAAATATCAGAGTTCCGTTCTCCTGTTCATGTTTCATGTTTCAGAGTTTCTAAAACCTGAACCCTATATAAAGACATGATATCTACAGTAAAACGTGTAGTTTAAGACTTCTCATCACATTTATATTAGGTAAACGTAGTGGTTAGCACTCTACTCTCACAGATAAAAAAGGTCCTGGGGTTGAGCCCCATGGTCAGCAAGGGGGTTTTCGTGCACAGTTCGCATGTTCTACCTGTGATTTTGTGGGTTTCCTCTGAGTGCTCTGGTTTCCTCCTACAGTTCAATCACATGGCTATTTAGGATAATTGGCTACTCCAGATTGCCCCTAGATGTCTATGTGAGTGTGAATAGCAAAGCCATGCAACTGTGTGACAGTCCCAGGTAAATGGGGAGGGTTGGGGAAAGTCCTGGAAATCCACTCTGTAAAAACCCAGGAAAGCTCTTTGGTAATAGAATTATCAATTTGACTGGATGAAGAGAGTGATGTGTGGATTTACGATTCTTGGTCTAGTTGAAAGTTTGTTACAGATAGGGGAAGCTACCAGGTCAGGTAATCCTGATCACCTGTGTGCTGCAGAATTCATGAAATATTCAGCACCTTACTGGGAGCTTTAATCTGGATTGGGTTACATTCAGAACAGAGCAGCTCTCTATTCTTGATCAGGTCGGATTATGGCTCAAAATTCTGATACTTTTTGGCGAAGTTATGCCTTCTCCATTTTGCTTCTTTGTTACTTCCTCTACATGATTCTTGGCGCAGTTGTTTTTATGGTGCTGGAACAACCTGAACAGGATTTGTTTGTGGCTGAAATACATGAAGTTCGGGTGAAGTTTTTACAGAAGAACCCGTGTGTGAAAGAAAGTAGTTTGGATCGTTTACTGAGGAAGGTGCTCTTAGCTGGAAAACGGGGAATAACTTTAAAGGCAGGTGATGATGAGTATAACTTCGACTTCACTTCAGCGCTGTTTTTCGTCGTAACTTGTCTCACGACTACAGGTGAGTCACAGCTCGCTAAACAAATCACACAACTATAGCTTTGCTGTCTCCTTGTTCTAGATGATTTCATTATGGCCTCCTTGTTCTAGATACCTTTTTAAAATTTCGAGAAACCCTATTTTGTAAATGAATTCTAAGTTCTGTAGAACAAAGAAATGCAAAGAATTATTACATTTGAGCGAACAATATTAGTATCTGTCTATACTTCACTATAATATACAGACTCATATGTGGGGTCAGGGCTTGTGCACAGTGTGACAGGCAACTGTCAGTCATTGTTTTTCCATGTCATGCATCATTTAGTTTGAAATATTTAAAGTGTACCTGTCATGAATTTGTATTACTAGCTCTTTAATACGATCACGTATGACGTATCAGCGGTTCTGTCGGGCAACGTCAGTCCTTACTTCTTGTAAAGTACGCACAAGTGCTGCCACACTACGATTTACTACTAGGCATACACAGCCCTGGTAGTGACACGAATACTTCGTTTTGTCCTATTGGCTGGGCTGCGTACAGCAGACACCAGTCTAAGATAACACATTATTGGCCAGTGCTGTTGCTAGGAAAATGGCGGAGTGCAATGGCTGCACAAACAAGTGCAGAAATCGCAGCAAACATAACTAACAGTTTCCTTTCGGATGCAATTTAGTAGTCTGTAAAGACCACTTCAAGCTATCGGCGTGACCTCCAGGCAAAACTACTTGGCACAAAGCCCAAGCTTTTATGTCTAAAACCGGACGCTGTTCCTATGAAATTCCTTCATAAAAAGTCAAAGGATGACAGTGGATTGGAGCAGCGCCTCACCAAAAGGAACCAGTAAAAGGTAAGAGCCTTTAGTATGCTCGGAGTTGTATCACCTAAAATGTTACTCATTGTTTGTTTACTCGCGAAGGACGACCCGGCCCAACGAGCTCACGTCACTTTCGGGAAAAAATGGCTGCTCCGCATTGGTTCAGCCTCTGCTAGTAATCCACAGGATAAAATTGCCCAGTATAGTGCGTTTTACTGTAATTTATGTTAAAATAAGCTCTGTATCACCTAAACGTATTGCATTATGCACAAATTATACTGTAAGGATGACCAGTACTGGTACTCTTTAATGTGTGATGCATTTCAAATTAACTAAATTTCAGAGCCTCTCTTAGCAAAGCTAATACTGCAAAAAAGGATACACCTGTTTTCCTCTGCTTGCATAGGTTTCCTCCGTGTACTCAGGTTTCCTCACAGAGTCCAAAGACATGTACATTAGGCTGCTTGGCTGTTCCAAATTGCCCTTATGCAAAATTAGCAATCTTTGTGTTAATGTTACCCTGTGATGGTCTGGAGAGCTGCTCAGGGTGTACAATTCCATTTTCTTTAATGTGGTTAAAAAACTGCCAGTGGGCTAAGCAAATGTTTCTTTGGTAAGAATTATTGGAAGTACCATAAAATTCGAGCAATATTAGATGCAACTACAATGCAAGTGTTTTGGATAAATTTGCTTAAATTCAGTAAATTTGTCCTTTAAATAATGCAAGTACATTTTACATAATATTTATCAATTATGCACAAAAAGGTGAGGTGGATGATGCTGAATACTCAATTTTCCATCCCAGGGGCTTTTCAATTTAACATCAACCAAGCCTGAGGTGAATAACCGGTTTATCATAAAATAAAAATTTTCTTTTTTTTTGTTTTTTTGTTTTTTTAGTACAGTAAAATGAGATTTTAATGGTTTATTTTAAAATCACGACTCATGAGCTCCAAGTTCATGTGTGAACAGATGCAAGAGCTGTGTAATGTCTCTTTAACTTGCTTTAAGAGTTTTAGTATATACTACATGGAAACATAAAGTAAACTAAAATTAGTTTGATTAATTTATTGTTTATTTGTAACACGTTTTAATCAGTACAGAGTCGAGTCTCATGAGTTCTTTATGCTTAGAGCTAATAGTGCTATGTTGCTAACCATGTCCTTTGAGCCTAATCATTCAGAGTTTAGTACATACCACATGAAAACATAGGTAAACCGTGCTGCGTAAAAGTGTTCTATGATATACTACATGGAACCAAGAAAGACAAACTAAAATACACAGAACTCAGTTTGAAAGCACCTGCTCCAAGTGACTGTGAAAAACTATAAGTGACTGTCCTTATAGTCCAAGCATTATCTACTCTGAATAAGGTTTTTGATTTTTGAGATAGCAGACCAATCAGATTGCATCATTTCTGTGTGGTATATACTAATAGGTTTTATACCAAATGACAATTATTATAATGGGATGTTATTTTTTAAAACAAATAATATAATTATAATCAATCGGTATTTTAATATGAAAACTGTTTATATTTATCTTTTTATGGTATTTTCAATACCATTACTGAACTGAAAAATCTGAACTCTCATTATACCACTTCAATAATCAAATCAAAAGATTATATATATATAATCTCCCCTCACAAAGAAAAAGAAGTTCAATAACTCACTCACCCACCCATTTGCCAAACCGTGTAATCCTGTTAGGGCCACAGGGAGGCTGGAACCTATCTTAGCCGACACAGGGTGAAAGCAGGGTACACCTTGAACAGCTCGACAGATTATCGCAGGACTGACACACATACACACACACACACACACACACACACACACCCATTCATACTCAGATTTAGGGCCAATTTGGAGCAGCCAGTTAGCCTAATGTGCATGTCTTTGGACTGAAAGGAAACTGGAGTACCCAGAGGAAACCCACAAAAGCACAGGGAGAACATGCAAACTCCACACACATACGCCCTTATCAAGCCCAGGACTTGAACCCAGGACCTCGCTGCAAAGCAACCACTACGCCATCGTGCTGCCCAAAAAAGCAGCACTTATGTATAAAATACATAAAATCTACTTCATAATGTATGTCTGTATCTGTATATATCTGTTATATGTTAATTGTATATATCTACAGCTGTTCATATTAATTATATATATATATATATATCAGTTATGTAAAAACTGTCATTGCTAGCATTTAAAATTAAAGCACGTGTTTGCTAACAGTTCTGTTGTGTATGCACAGGTTATGGTACCACTGTTCCACTGTCGGATGAGGGCCGAGTGTTTTGTATGCTTTACTGTGCCTTCGGTATTCCTCTCACCTTCCTCCTGCTCTCCAGCATCACCCATGCCCTGGTGCCCAGAGTGAGTCATGTTCCCCTACGTTACCTTCATATTTACTGGGGCCTGCCTCACAACACTGCTGAACTGATTTACTGTGGAATATTAGCATCGTGCACAGCCACACTGTTCTTCCTGCTGCCTGCTGTCGGTCTCTGTCTGTTGGAGAAAGACTGGAGCTTTCTAGAGTCATTCTACTTTTGCTTCATTTCGCTCAGTACCATCGGGTTGGGAGATTATCTGCCTGGACAGACAGACAGTTGGGCTGCACGACAAGCACTGGAATTCGCCACTTCCTGTGAGTCAAGGAAGGCTATTGTTCAGTAACTTTGGTCCAACCCTTGTTAACCCTTTAACCCTTTCCAAAATATATTACCATGGTCTGTTTCAGAAACACTTTAATGATTTTACCATATTTAACAATCATTGTTGATAATTGTTTACTGTTTTAGGGGAGTATTGACAGTGAGAACAGTTACTGCCTGAATATGTTTAATCTGTATTTGGATATTTAGTCAAACGTCTGTTTTCACTTATGGTCTCCTCCCCTCCCCCCATTTCTCCACTAATTTAGTCATATCCAATTTCCACCCAAGTACCACTTTCCCTATTACATGTTCTGTGACATTCCATGCCTCTGACTGTTTATGAACTGCTGTGCATGAATATTTGGGGCGACCTAACACACTTGGAGTGCTATCCGCCCCCCTCATACGAATGAGCTCACAGACCTCCATGATTGGCTGGTGATCACTGTGAGTGACAGGGAAGTGAGAGCTCGGCCAATTAGCTCCCATGGACTCCCAGTCGTTGATGGCTTGGGCATCAATCTGGATTCGAACCAGTGATCTCCAGGTTGATAGTTGCACACCCTGTCGATGCGCCACTCGGGAGCCCTTCACTTGGTTTTTAAAGGTTGTCTGCTTTAGTAAAGACGGACGTCGAATACATTTCAGCCAACAATTGTTTGATCCAATGGTGTAACGCATAAGCGTTTGTTATGTTCAGCAAGATTTGTTTAGATCAGGGGTGCCCAATCCTGTTCCTGGTGATCTACCTTCCTAAAGATTTTAACTCCAACCCTAATTGGGACCCATCTGACAAATCCAATCATTGCTTTCAGTCTTCATTTCCATGTCTTAAGTCTTGATTAGCTGATTGGATGGTCAGGTGGGCATAATTAGGGTTGGAGTGAACGTCTTTAGGAAGGTAGATTGCCAGGAACAGGATTGAGCGCCCCTGGTTTAGATCTTAATGCTCAGGTCTAGGCCACCTGGTTTAATGATAACCATCCTAATGTAGACATCTTCAAAACCCTAGTAACAATATATAACATGTATAATCTTCTCCTCAGGTTACTTGGTGCTCGGTCTCATTGTCTTACTGGTCGTGATGGAGAGCTTCTGGCAGCTGCAGAAAGTGCAGGATGTGGTGCATCTTTTTGTCGGTTCTACAGCAGCTTCACTAAAAGAAGATGGTCTTGATGAGCTTGTGCTCAGTGAATGGCCAGACAGCTGTGATATTCCAACAGTGGCAGTGGATGTCCAGTTTAAGCCTCCTATCTCCATAATTTCACACTGCATCTCTGAACCACCAGCAACCCCTTTTGTGGAGGATGCATGTACCCCACTTACACCACAAGTGGCAACTTCTAAGAAAACTGCACATCCTTCATATCTGGAAGACACTGATCCATATCCAGCTGATCAAAACAACTGAAGTCAAATGCACATCTGTACTTAAATATGGTCACTTAAATTTTATTCACAAGAAAAAAGTGGGATTTAAATCCTGTCTGATGACCTACAACAACTAATGGGGCACTTAAAGAGTGCAAGGTACCTTCACCCTGCAGCATGGATAATGTATCCAATAGGTGCTGGATTTAAGTGCCCATGTGCTCATCTTATGATACAGTACGTAGACATGACCAAATTACTCTCTCATTTGAATTTTTTACAAAATGGCTAAGGTTTGACCTTTCAGGGTCATCTGAAGGTCCATGGTTTCGAAGTTAGTTTCAAACTCTCTGACCTTGCTCTGTACTTGACCTTTGACATTGGCATTCCAAAATCAAAACATCTCTGGGACTCAGGTAGGGTGGTGTTCCCACCAAGTTTGGTAAACATCCGTGCACAGGCCTGGTCAGGATTTTGTTGACAGTCAAACTGATAAACTGACTTACAAGTGCTGCCGATTACAATACCTTCCCCCAAAACATGGTATTGGCAGAGAAAAAAAAATACTACAAATAAACTGTGAATTTAAGAAACAAATACATACTAGTAAAATTATGAATGGAGAGATGAACCGCCTTTATTACAGCATGTGATCACCATGGCATTGTTGCCTCAGTTGGTCAGATCGAAGCTCAGCAGCAGGATGTGGCAATAAAATCAATTCAGCTGATGATCTGAATGTTCTGAATGACCAGGTTTTATCCCATCAATGGACTTTTTCTCTGCGATGGCCTGGCGAGCTGTCCAGGGTGTACCCTGCCCTCGCCATGCGCCAGAAAATTAATGAATGAATGGACTTTTTCTTCCCTGATGGCACGGATATAAAATTAATACTCAAATAGTGAAAGAGTGCTTCACATTCACACATGAACAACAGCCTAACATTACAACAGTCCTGACATTAACCCTATAGAAAATGTTTGGAATGTGGTATTTGGTGGAATTTTTTTTCCCATCATCAATTTGATGTCGATGGAAAATGAACCCAACTCTGTATGGAAATAAGTATTGTGATGTTGCTTAAGTATGTTGAAACAATGCCACGGTGATTGCATGCTGTAATCAAGGCTAAAGGCAGCCAAAAAATAAATAAATTAGAGTGAGCGACTTTTTTTTTTTTATTTTTTATTTTTTTTGGCCAGACAGTGAGCTTTTGTTTATAATTTATTTTCCATGTAAAGTTCAAATGTCATTATGAGCACAAACTATACTATTTACACTCACACCTAGGGGTGATTTGGAACAGCCAATTAGCCTACTGTGCATGTTTTTGGACTGTGGGAGGAAACCGGCGTACCCAGAGGAAACCCACACAAGCACAAGGAGAACATGAACTCTTCACACAGAAATGCCCAAGCCCAGGAATCGAACCCAGGCCTTCTTGCTATCCATCAAACCCAGGGCTTGGTGCTATCCACTGCCCCACCGCGCTGCCCTGTGTTGAAACTTTAGTATTTAAAGAGGTTCTATAGTTGATAATTTCAACTTTTTTGTTGTGCCTAAGGTTGTAAGAGTTGAACTCCAGTAGATGCAAGTTTTGTATTTACCAGTCAAAAACAATTTGGATATTTGATGAGAGAAAGATGTTACAGTATTGGTTCAGAAACGGAAGGAATTAAAGGCTTAAGCAATGAACTTTACAAAAGCTGTGAGGAGGCAAAAGCATCTTAGCAAGCTTACAAGCTAACAGTGAATTATGATGGTTTATAATATTGGTTTCTAAAAGCCCCAACACTGTATAACGTGTATTATAAGGTGTTATCATCTTGCTGTACCATGTTGTATTCTCTGTAATGAATTAAAACTCACTCGGGATTCTTTAAAGGTCCAGTCTTATGTAAAATATTTGGTCATGTTTTTGTTGCTAATAGTTCATGGTGACTTAATAAATCAAACCTTTCAGTTCCAACATTTATCACAGCTGTG
>JAQMYF010000010.1:4822593-4834316 GCA_030014195.1 Neosilurus mollespiculum | reverse complement strand
GACTATTTTGTGCAGATCCATCACATAAAATTCAGATTAAAAAACATTTAAATTACAGGTTGTAATGTAACAAAATATGTAAAAAGCCAATTTAATGTGGCATACTTTTGAATACTTTTGAAAGGCACTGTATCACAATATAATCTTAAGGTCATATCATCCAGCCTTTATTGTACATACTTAATCTTTTCTTCAACAGAACCAAACAATTAAATGATAAATGGTAAATGCTAGGTGTAGAGCAGTGGCAAGTTGCTCATTTGTTCCTGAACATAGTCAGGTATAGCAATATGTGTCCGTTAAGCTTTTTCTTAAATGATTATGAGCACTGTTTTCCCCCGAAATTATACAGGAGACAAAGGGCCACCGGAAGGTTCTAGCTTCAGTGGATGTAAACATGAAAAAGTATGCCAACATTACTTCATCCACCTTTGACCTGACACTCAAACTGAAGCCTCTCTCAGTGAAAGTGGTGGACGCTACACTAAAGCTCAGCCTGACCTGCATCTTTCTCAAAGAGGGCAAGGCCACGTGAGTGTTTCCTCATCAGTTCTAACAATACTAATCACATCAACATCTAAGTGAGTCACTGAAGTGTTTGTGTATATAAGATACAAGAGCTCTAATTTTATGCCGACATGAGTGTGATTTACTTCTAAAATGTGTCTGGTGATTTCAGCATCCACAGGTCCAAATACACTTCAGGTAAAAAAGACTCCAGCCGGCTGATTGAATCACTTACGCCAACACGTCTGGAAATCATTTGCCCCCCACACTAGCTAGCCATTATGAGCTCTCCAGATCAACAATCAAAATCATGCATTGGCTGTCTGTCATTTGCTAGCCTACTTACAAATTAGTGAAAGAAATAAATGCTGTGTCCATTCAGCAAGACAAAAACAGAAACCCGTGCTTTATTACACTCTTTGTTCTGATTGGCTAAGGCTCCTGCCATGCACTGAGCCCGGACTTCTTTGTTTTGTCTGCAGTTCACAGAATGACACTGTGGGTACATGAACTGGATAAATTGGAATTTTCTTAACCATCCTGTTACTAAAATTCCATTATTTATTATTTTTAATTTAAAATGCTTAAAATTAGTTTACAGTCCCTGCAATTTTCATAATTTCAGCTCTTTCAAAAATTTTACATAAAACTTTACATTGTGTGTCTGAAAGAGTGATGCACAAATAGACCAGAACAGAAAAAACAATGAAAATATCTTTATCCTGTGCCGCATAGCACAAATTTAAAGACTCAAGTTAGTCCAATTTTTTTGTCTTATTTTAATAAAATTCTACTTCAGACAGTGTGGACTTATATTATGTGGGGCTTGCAAATGAAACAAAACATACTTTCTCTTCTGTATATATGATACTACAATGTTTATTCAGTTTATTTTTTTAAGCACTTTTACAGACTGCGGTGCTTTGAAAAGTTTTTGATATTTCCGTCAAGTGAAACATCCTTTCCTCATGAATTTTTAGGGCAAATGAAAAAAAAAATGCACTAAACTACATAGAGTTAGTTGATAAATTTTTAAAATACTGCCGTATGCCTCATTTAATTTAAAGAATACTGGTAATGGTCATTTGGGCGTATGTAATATGTTTAAGTGATACAGAGGCTTTTTTTTTTTAACATTATGGGTAATTTTGTAGTACATGATTGTTTTAAATAGCTAGTAACACTAATTCACCACAGGCACCTTTTAAAAAATTTATATAGCTCCTGTGCAAACTTTTCGAACTACACATGATGATATGAAACAAATCCTAGTTTCTGTCAAATGCATGTCCTTTCCGGCACGAGAGACTTTTACTAAAAACACAAAATATTCTTCATGTCTAAATATTCAGAAAACTGGAAAAGTTGTCTTCGTTCTTTTTGCATCTCGTGAGTAATGTAAAGGTATCTCTTATTCATATTTTGACGCGAAAATCATACTTTTAACCTTTAACCCCTGTGAGACGCATTTGGCCTTATTACTGAAAAATTGCCCAACTTTGAAGTCCAAATTCATGTTCCTATCTCAGTCACATGACTTTGGACCATCTTTGGTCACGTGCACCTCTTCCCCATGCACTTGATTACCCAGCCAATGTATTAAAGGCCCTTTGTATGAAATGCTTCTTTGCAAAGTATTAATGCTATCACTCTGTTGTTTGGTATTATCAAAGCCTTTGTGTGAACCATTGTCTATTCTCTGTTTTGACCGTAGCCTGTTTATTTGATTATGATCCTGCCTCTACCTATTGCTGTGATTGCCTGTGTTTGAACTTTTGGCCTGTTTTCTATTTCTCAGCCTGCATTTGAACCTGAAATATGCCTGTTTTCTTGACTCTCTTTTGGATCATCCCTGTCTGCACTCATCTGTTTAATATCGGTTTAATAACATCTGCAAATGCATCCTCTTACTCTCCAGCCAAATTCCATATATTTTAAGTGACATTGTGACCCTAATTTATATATTTTTATTTGAATCAGAGGAAAAAAGACACTCTGAGACATTATAGGATTTAAAAAAGTCTTCTTAACAGGTTTCAGCCACACCCAGAAACAAGAGATGTAACTGTATACTATAAAGCTTTATATCACTGTCCACAAAACCAAACAAACAAAAAAATGAAGAAAAAAGGAGAGGAAAGCTTTAATCTGGCTACTGTTGCTCCAGGAAAGTGCACCGGTCCACACAGCACAGGTGGCAGAAGCAACAAAATGTTGCTTTGAACTGTTGCCTCGTGCTCCTTACTCTCCCGACCTGCACTGTCTGACTTCTGTCTGTTTTCCCAAACTGAAATCCAACTTGCTTGGATGCCATTTTCAAAGTAGTGATGAAGTCATTCACGCTGTTGAGGAGTATCTGGAGACTTGGGAGGTAACCTTCAATGAAGGGATAGTAAAGCTTGAATATTGGTGGACCAAGTCCTATCTTAAAAAATAATGCAAGGACAGTCTTTTTCTTGAGATGTGTTCCGGGTGAATGTTTTTAAGTACCCTCATATATACAGTACCAGTTAAAAGGCAGTGAATGAGTAGGTCCAAACTTTTAACTAGGCGTGCACGTTACTGTACCGTGTCTTCACTTAGCTTAATGAGAACTTAATTGGACTAATGGCAACTGATTAAATTGAATATAGCAGGAACTGGCAACATCTGTCAACTAACAGAAACAAACTTTTTACAAAGTTAATTTAATCACCAGTAGTGTAGGTAGATGCTATGATTTAGGTACATAACAGTGTTTTTTAGTAGAATGCATAATCCTTCAGTAACAAGTGTAACATATTACGTCATGTTTTATTGGGCTACTACTACTATTACTACTAATACTAATAGCAAATATGTCCTTTTTCCCTACAGTGATGAGGATATGCAGAGTTTAGCCAGTCTGATGAGCCTTAAATATTCAGACATTGGAAACCTGGATGATTTCAATGACAGTGACGAAGAGGACAAGAGGACGAACACAGGCAGAAACATGGCAGCCACAGGTAGGGATTTTTTTCTAACCCTGAACTTTATTTCAGTTCCCCACTTCTTTAGATTTTCACATAAAAGCTGCATTTTTTTAATGTTTCTCACAAATAATGTGAAAAATATGCTCCCATTCACACATGCACACAAATAAATGTGGAAAAGAATCAAACAGTGCTGTGGTGGTAAGTTCTAGCAGAATAATGTTTACAGCTTATACCAGATGTTTTTTCTGATTCTTCTTTACAGAATTGAATTTTCAGCCCTTTGTTTTTTTTTAATAGATTTAATTTTAAATTGTACTGGACTCTTATATGTAACCCAGTGTGCAAATGCTACTTCCTGTAAAATGTTTGCTGTCCTTCGCACAAATACGTAAATAAGAATAAACTTGAGGCAGTTTTGTATCGAATAGGGTTTCTTGAATAAGCCCCTTCTCTCATTTGTTCTTCTTCATGGTCAGCTCCTATTTCTCCAGTTAGAAAAGTTCATGATGAGGCATGGAGGCCTGCTGTAGACACAAACCCTTTTGTCACAGGTAGCTTCCTGCCTGTTTTCTGTTGCTTGCTTAATTTCCTCTCTTCTTCAGGATTGCTTAGCGCTGCAGTTTCACACATCAAACAGTGCTGTTCATTATCAGCATATGATGTCATACACCATGCATGCTGCTAACATTGTTAGCACAGAATACACCTTCCCACATTTCTGTCTGGAGATGGAACTTCTTTCTTCTATAATTCTGAACATCTTTCATTGTGTATTTAATAACAGGAGGCCCCCGAAGGGAGAATCGCACCAGCTGCAACCTAGCTGTTATAAACTGGTTTCAGCCTTCGGTCCCATGTTGCAACGCTGAAAATTTGGCAGTCATATGTCAAGCAGTAATTGAAATATAGGCATGCATAGCCACAATTGTTCACCTCAGACTTGGTTAATGCCACGAAATAGTCCCAAGATGGAACTTCAAAGGCTCTGTTAATTTCCGCGACATCCACTGAGCCTGAGTTGCCTAAAATTTTTTAGTATATGCTACTTGGGAACATAAAAAGCAAACTAAATGAAGACTTTTATAGTTTGATTTTGCATATTGTTGAATATTTTTGCATAATTTTGCACACTCTGAGCAGAGATTAAACTTTATGAAGCTCTTTTAAAACATTTTTGCTATGTTTCTAGTTTTGCTATGTACTTAATACTTTTATTATATACTGTACTCGTTTTACCTAGAGTCGGGAGTTGGCTGGCGCTTATCTCAGCCGACACTGTGCGAGGGTGGGGTACAATCCTGAATGGCTCACCAGACCATCACGGGGCCAACACAAACAACCATTCACACTCACACCTAGGGGCAATTTGGAACAGCCAGTTAACCTAATATGCATGTCTTTGGACTGTGGGAAGAAACTGGTATACCTGGGGTAAACCCACACAAGCAGAGGGGGAACAAGCAAACTCCACACAGAAATATCTTTGCTGAGCCTAGGACTTAAACCTATTACCTTCTTGCTGTGAGGTGGACTTGCTAACCACTACACCATTGTGCTGCTCTGTAGTATATACTAATGCAGTTTAATTCTTTATTGTTTATTATTATTTTTAATGCTATTCAATAATGTATAAAATTATTGTTCGTTGTTGATATTTCCAACTAAAGTCTATTATTAATTTACTATTAAACTAATTAAATAATTAAAAAATAATTATAATGTTTATGTATAAATAATGTTTGGGTAAATATAATCAGAATAGTGTGCCCATTGATAAAACATTTAATCCGATTAGTATTTGAGTACTCTCATCCTAGCTTTTCCTTATTTTCCTTTCTTTTATTTTCTCCATCTAAATTCCCCCACTGTATATTCCTCATTTCTCCATTTCCTTCTTGTTCTGGGTCTCTCAGTTCATTCTGAAATGGATTTAAGGAATTCATCATCATCATCTTCATCATCTTCTGTTCCTAACCTGCCTCAACAAGGCTATCATCTGTTCCAGACACCTCTCAAACCTGCTCTCTCATCACTTTCTCCTGCACACACCCATCTCCCTGAATCTTCTGGCTCATCACAGCTGTCACGCCACACCCACTATTCCTTTACTGTACCTGCATTTACTCGCGCTCATCCTCCTGCCCTGCCCAAAATCTTTCAGCCAACAATGGGCTCAGGTACACACACACACACACACACACACACACACACACACACAAACGAAGCCAGTGCAGTAGCAAAAAACACCACAGAGGGGTGCTGCTCACTAAATGGAAATCTTAGTTTTCAGACGCAGTAAAGAAGAGTTCTGTAATTGACACCATGTGCACGATCATCAACAAATCATGTTTCAATGCACTGTGGGAAGTTCTACAGAAAGAATTTTATAAACTGTCTGTTCTGTGTGGATTTAAATATCAGTAGTCTGAATTTGCAGCTCACTCGTCTGGTAATGTTTGTCTGAATCCCACGGTAACTGGAACAGTATGCTGGGAATTTTCTCAATGAAGCAGTGATTTACAGCATTATTTTTATAAAACTGAGCATTAAGGGCTTTGCACAAGGGCCCAAGAGTGGCAGCATGGTGGTACAGGGGCTTGAACCCCTGACCTTTGGCTCAGTAAGCCAGAGCCTTAACCACTGATCCACCACTCTCCACCCACGATACTAGGTCATATGTTCTCTGTTTGCATTTTTTAAATTTTCTTCATGTCCTGATGTTCATACATAATGTTAGGTTTCTGTGATAGGAAAACAGACCGTAGTGTCAGTGCAAATCCGAATGAACATTTGTCCATTTCTCATGAGAGTTGTATTAATGTGTCTCTTTTTCTGCTTTGCTTCTTTGTACCTGCTCCATTTAAGTGCCCGTATCTGTCTCCCGAAAGCCCTCAGGGGGCCAGGCTGACGCTAGCATGACCGAGCTCAATAGCTCTGTAGCTTCACACCCACCGCCTTTCTCCTCCACCTTTCCTGGTCCCAGTGCTCCTCCCTTTTCTCTCTCCTCCTCCTTCTCCTCCTCCTCCCAGCTGACTGCTCCACCTGTTATTTGTCAAACAGGTAATGCCAGTTAGGACCTGCCATTTTGGCGATATATAACTTCACAGTAAATTAATTTATAATAATCATGAAGTTGACTTGTGGAAAATATTAGCACTGACCTACTGGTTGTTGTGTCAGCTCAGCGATTTACCCACAATCCTCCAAGTTGTCACTATTTAGTTGATACTGAATTTGGTTCCTGTTCTTATTCAGGTACTATGCATGCTAAGTGCCGCAGACTACCAGACTGTTCAAAAATAGTCATTACAGACAGCCTGATTAATATCTCTGGCTCCGACTGCTAGAAGTATTAGGCTAGTGGAGAGTCTGCCAGAATTTCTTTCTCTTTTTTTTAAAGCTTCCTTTGGTGACAGGTTTAAGACAGCAGAAATGTAAATAAGTGAAGCAGCAATTTAATGCTTTGTATTAATTTTATTTACTTGGACACAGTGATATTTCTTTTTTCATAATTGTTTCAATTATTATTATCTTGACTAATTCACTTTGTTTTGTACTCCATATAATTTGTATGCCCTAATTAATCCCCTCACAAATAGTCAAGAAAGACAGTTGAGCTTTAAGAGTTTTTTAGCATTCTCTTTATTTTTAATTAATTCATTCATTTTCTAAGCCACTTAATCCTAATTATGGTCACGGGGAGGCTGCACATATCTGAGCCGACTCTGGGTGAAGGCGGGGTACACCCTGAACAGTTCGCCAGACTATCGCAGGGCCAACACACATAGAAACATTCACACACAGACTCACACCTAGGGGTGATTTGGAAGAGCCAGTTAGCCTACTGTTCATGTTTTTGGACTATGGGAGGAAACCGGAGTACTCGGAGGAAACCCACGTAAGCAAGGAGAGAACATGCAAACCTTACACAGGAACGCCTGAGCCCTGGAAACGAACTCAGAACCTTCTTGCTGTGAGGCAGGCGTGCTGTGTGTATGTGCATCCATTACGTGCACAGCTGCACTTCTCAATTTCCACTAAACTAAAGGCGTTTGCACAAGAAAACCACAACTGAAGCACAGGAAGAACATGCAAACTCCACACAGAAACGCCAGAGCCTGGGAATTAAACCCAGGACCTTGCAGTGAGGCAGACGTGCTAACCACTACTCCACATTGTTGCCCCTGTTTTACTTATACTTAGCACATAATTTAGCATGTACCATATGTACCCAAACAGCAGAAGTGAGTAGGATTCATTCTGTGAACCATGTTTATATACTTGTCCGCAGAGCTTATGTATATCCGGATGTAGCAAACATGGTTTGGCTGAATGTGACAACCAGAAACTTCCTCAATTTGTGAATAAAAGATTTTAAGTTTCTCTTGAAACCCCATTTGGAAATTGAATGGCTCCAGGTTAGATTATGATTTTTACTTTGGAATATACATGGGGTGTATTTAAATAGTCCCCAAATCAGGGATTTTTTTGTGGTAGACAAGAAAAAAATTACGATGTTTTTTGTGATGTTTTTAGGTGTGTGATGCAACGATATAGCAGAATTACGTAATAGTTGGGCACATCCACATTGTGATGTCTTTAAAAAAACGCATAAACAAGGAAGTGATGTATGGTGAAGTGCGTCCTAACGTTTGTGTGGGAGGCTACCTATAATTGGTGAAACTTCCGGGTTAATGCAGTGGTTAGCCAAATTTGCGGAAAAGTTGTGGTGTTTGGTTAAAATTGCAAGGTCACGCAGCATGCATGGAGATTGGTTGAATTTGTGCCCTGCGATGGCCTGGCGAGCTGTCCAGGGTGTACGCCGCCCTTGCCCAGAATCAGCTGAGATAGGTGCCAACCTCCCCACAACCCTAATTAGGATTAAGCAGCTTAGAAAATATATGATGAGTGAATGAATGGTTGAATTTGCATAAAGTGATGCTACTGCGACATCATGAATTCCTGGAGGGACTTATTAAACAACCCTAAGTGTCTGTATGAGACAGAAACATGGCGGTGCCATGAGAATTTCAACATGAAATGATTTATACTTTTATTTTTAATGTGTTTATTTAAATTAACAGTGATTACTAGACCACCTAATTACCCTCATAGAATCTCTTGAATTTAATGGGTAAAATTCATCAGAAAGTGGAACACACACACACACACACACACACACACACACACACACACATATATAGAGGAAGTGTGTATTTGTTTGTTTGCCGTGGTAAGTCCTGCCGTTCTGTGTGTTTTATGTTCTATATATATATATATATATATATATCTCAATATGACTGCTTCTCTTTGTTCATCATTTCTTATCTCTTTTCACATATTACTTCATCCAGCTCTCTCTTTTTCTCCGTCTCAGCCACCTCTGCTGCCCCAGGAACCTGGACACCTCCTTCTTTTTCTCCACCTGTATCTATCAGTATCCCTGATTCTTCTGTCCCTGGCCACTTTGCACCTAACTCTGTACCTCTCCCTGCACCACACCCTTTAAAAACCTACCGTGCACCACTGTCAGGGCTAGGCTCCACCCTCACCAGGCCCACCAGTATGCCGTCAGCTACTGAGACAGGTATACCGAGAAAGAACTGATGTAATGGGTTTCTTATTATAAGCTGAAATTAAGGAGCCACTGTATGCTTTAGCTGCTATTGTAATATGTGCTGGTTAACTCATTGTAGTAGTTTAGGAGAGACGACAACGTTAATGATGTTAATGTTTCAATCCTTCTCTTTTTCTCTCGTTTTTCTGTAACCATGATACTTTCTTCTCCTTTTCTTTCCAATATTCTCCCATGTCACTCATCAACACCTGTGCTTTTTCAGCAACGTGGCAAAGAGAGTGGAGGTCCCCTGATGTAAAGCCCAGCCTCTGTCCCACACCCATTACCTTAGAAGAACCAGTCTATCAGCAGGCAGCGCAAAGTTCAGACTCACTGCGCAGACATGCCTCACTTTCATCACCTCTCTCTGCTTCAGGTCCTCCCCTTAAAAAAGTCAGCCCCTTTACCACTCCTATTAATACACCTCTTTCTCCATTACCCATTCCAGAAATAGTGCCCTCTCCTAATGTGCCATGTCCAGTAGCTACTCCTCTGTCCCTGTTGCGTCCATCTGCGGTGGTGTCTTGCTCCTTGTCATCTCCTTTGCCCCGTTCTCTCATCCCATCAGAACCCCTGTCACCTGCCCATTCTTCTCATGCTGCTATACATCCTCCACCTGCCAGCTTTAACCCCATCCCTGATTCCTCTCTACACTCTGATTCTTCCCTTACCACATTATCTAAAGCTCCACTCACTCCTCAGCCCAATGTTCCTACTCAGTTGTCGTCTGTTCTCTTTGCTGCTCCCTTTTCACCTGCTACTGTTGACCCTGAGGTTAATGCATCTGATGTCTCTCAGCCAGGTACAGAGCAACCTCTTTAAAAGCTGTTATCACTTGCTAAACTAATGATTTATTTGTCACTTTGTTTAACATGCACTTGTTTGATTTTGAAGGGCAGTGGTAGCTTCAGCCCTCGGAGTTAAGCATGGTTTTTTTAACCTAGCATTATAAAAAATTTTATAAGTACTCACCTGCCCACAACCTTTTCTCTTCTGTTGCACTTTTTTGCCACTTGTATGCCTTAGACCCTTTCCATGGGGTTCAGAAGTTGGAATGGAGACACCAGGTTGTCCCCACCGTGTTTAGACCAAATGTACGCAGACCTACTGGCCCCCTTATTGTGAACTCTCCTACATATCCTTTTCCCCCTTCTTCTCCTCCATCTGTCGTTCCTGGCTCCCTATATCAGTCCCAAACAGCCATCGCTCCACCCTTTATTGGGCACAGTCCTGTACCTCCCTCTGATACAAGTAAAGGTACAAATGGCTGGTCTGAAATTTCAGAGTTAATGGGCTATTGTGTTTGAATGTGCATGTCCATGTCTCCGGAGTGTGTGTGAACTTTTATAATTGCAGGAAGAAATCTGAATTAAGATTATGTCCAATATAGTATATGTGGAAGTCTGGGGTAACCCATCATACATTGATGTATTTGACTTCTGTCAAACAGCCCAAAACAAAACAAAACAAAACAAAAAAAATCAACCCCTGCTTTTTAACCAAAACCTTTGTTTCTACATTTAATATACTTCAGTATAATTCATCCAGAATGATACAGCAAATATCCCAAGCTACTCTAGGCTTTCTGCAAAGGTCATATTAAGTGGATAAGGAGTCATTTCATTAAATGCTACTGCAAGCGTTAAGTATTAACTATTGTGCTTTGATCACCTTGTTGGCTATTTGCCACAGTAAAACAGATTTAAGCCAAATGTATTCAGTCTGTAAATGCTTTGGTAAATTTGCTGTGTTGTTGATGTTGTACACATAGTGGTTGACAAGTCTTTGGTGCTGGGGGTGGAGGGCCTGGGTTTGATGGGGAACAGAGCAAAACTTGAATGAATTAACAATTGTACTTGGAAAGCCCAAATCTCCTCCAACCAAAAAAATACAAATAATAAAAATAATAAAAATAATAATAATAAAATGATATGAAAAAAACTAAAACAGAATACTTTGGCACCTCATGTTGTGCCTGCCAAGTACACTTCCAAAGAATTAAAGAATCCTTAAAGAATTGCTCAATTCAAAATCTCATTGAGTATTCTTTGTCCAAAGCCCCACCTCTGGTAGAAATTTCATGAATATCTGTGCATAACTTTTTACATAATCCTAATAAAAATCACAAAAACCATAGGTCCAATGAGCCTTCTCTGTGGTGATGCTGCGTCTGTCCATTAGTCTGTCCATCTATCTGATGTCCGTCCACAATTTTCATAATGCTTCTTCTCCCTAATTTCAAAACCGATTTGGATTGTGTTTATTTTATCTGATATTGCTATGTGTGGGCTTTCAAACATCTACACAGAATATACACATCTGCCCATTATGTTTGCTGTCATAAACACATACGGCAACAATAAGTAATTCTGTGATGCTTGTCCCTATAAATATTCAGTTTAATTCCTGAACTTGCTGAAAATTGCATTATTTTACCTTGTACGGGCAGCAGATGAGCACTACGGCCTTGACGTTCTGGTTTTATTACTGATGTAATATTGAGAAATAATCAGTTGAGTTAAGACTTATGTGCAGGCTTGAGTTTTTCAAAAGCCACATGAAGGAAAATATATTACTATGGGTTTGTAAGACCACTTATTTAGCTTGACATTATTAATGAGTATTTAGTGGACGAATTTATG
>JAQMYF010000010.1:4792243-4814356 GCA_030014195.1 Neosilurus mollespiculum | reverse complement strand
TGAGCTCACAGACGCCCATGATTGGCTGGTGATCGCTGTGAGTGACAGGGAAGTGAGCATATGCCATCCCTCCCTCTCGTGAGAGCTCGGCCAATTAGCTCCCATGGACTCCCGGTCACGGATGGCTGTAGCATATATGAGGACTTTTCTTCCTGGACTTCCTGGACAGTATAATTAAATTATAATTAAAGGGAGTAGCTGTTCATTAATGATTAAAGTAAAGAGTTTAAATGCTTTTTTTAATGTTGAAAAGTAAAACATAGGAGACTAAAAAGGCTTTGTTTTGTCTTTAGGTGTATTCATTTTTCAGAATAAATGATACATTCAGTAATTACAAAAACAGCATAGTATTGATAAGCATTAGCAAATCACACAATCAATAACTGGAGTACAATTGTCTGTATTATAGGGTAGTGTAAGCAATTATATTAAACACCTATTTGTTAATATTACTATAATTGAGGAACTGGATTTATAGCACATTATCGTGCACAGGTATATGTTATTATGTGTGTTATATTTACATATTTACTCTGTATTATCAGTAGATTTTGTGATCTCATCACCCCAGTAAGTCTCCCAAACCCTGTGTAGTAATTTTCTTGAATGCAAAATTGTTGCTCTTTGATGATTTTTTAAAAATCTGACAAACAGGATAGATTTGTTATTCAAACTAAACCCTGTTTTTTTATTGTTGTATCAGTGTGTTTTTGTACCCAGAGTCATTTCATGTTTGGATAAGTTTCACTTTAGTGTCTTTCCTTCCCAGGCCTGAGAGTATGGCCTCTCAAATGCAAACTACCCCCAAGATGCCTTCCAGTAGAGCTCCAAAAACTATTTCGTCATCCATCATAGTCAAACAGTCCACTTTCCCCTTGGCTGAGTTCAAGTGCAGCCTCTCGCAAGAGTCAACAGAGGTGCAGTCAGTCTTTATGAATAAAGAGGAGAACTTAACCCTACAAACTGAGCCTACGAATTTGCACAGTGTCCAAGCAAATGAAAATGAGCAAGAAATAAACCTCGCTACAGAGTTGACATTTAGCCCAGAAATGACTAAAATTGATCAGGGGTAAGTCTAGAATGACAGCATGGCAGCATTTTGTTTTTCTCTTTGCATGTCTATTAACTGAGCAGTACTTAGTTATGTAAACCTTTAGCTCTGATTTTATATGTATTATCATTTGTGTAGGCACGTGGCTGTGTAGTTACTCATTTTTTCAGTCCGTCCAAAATGTACACTTTTTGACCTGAACTCTGGTCTGTCCCCTGTCCCTCAGAGCAAAAAGCACTACTGCTTTCCTTCCCTTTTGCCCAAGAACATCTAGTTCCCCTTGCTCACCCCTCACATCAACATGTGACTCAGATCAATGTCAAAGTGGAGTTCTGCCTGTCAGTGGAACGGCCAGGATAAAAGAGGAGGTCAGTAATCTCCCAACTGACAACCATAAATACAATCAAGACACTGAAGCTGTGAAAGATACTGTGGAGATGTCAGGGCGTTATGATAATGCACACAGTCCACAATTTGCACAGGTTCATAAGGCAAAAATTAAAGCTGATACTAGTGAGGCAAATACGATCGACTTTTTTCTGTCTGATGCAGAAGCATCACATGCTTCTGGATTCCCATCTGGGGAGGATATTAAAATGGAGGATAAACAGTGTCCTGAGGATGAAAATCTGTTATGGAGGGAGAGCCAACAGAAAAGAATAAATAGGGTAGACCTTAAGGAAGCAGGATATCAAGACAGACACTGCTTCGAACATGTGCATGAGCCTCAGTTAAGCAAAAGAGATATTTCTGACATGTCTTTACAGCAGAGGTCAAAGGTTGATAACTCCAAGAAATGCAGAGAGCCATGCATGGCCAGTATTCTTCCATCGTGCCCAGGAGTTGCATTCATATCTGGGTTGCCATCCTTACACTTGCCTGAAAAAGCAAACAAATGGATATCATCTGAAGAGTCAATGAGTGTAATGCCTTGTAAGAAGGAAGCAGCTAAGCATATTCACAGTTTCGGAATACAGTGTCATGGGATTAAAATACTGCCTGAAATGATTTTACTGAGGCCAACTTGTCCGAAATCTGTCAGCATTCCAGGATTTCCCTCTGTATGCCTTGATGCTGAGGACATCCCAAGTAGCGTTCATCTCCTTCCAACTTGTCCTAAAGCCGCAAGAGTTTCTGGTCTACCTTCAAGACTACCAACCACAATCTCCGAACCTGAAAGCTGGCCAAAGAATAACATGATGTTATGGAACAGAAATAAGAAGAAAGGTAAAGTGCAGATCCTACACTCATTTACAGTGAGCCCAGATATGGTTAAGGCAATGATTGCTTTAAGACCATCTAGGCTTCCTGTTTTCCCAGCTGCTCCAGTCCCCATGCCACAAGAACATCCAAGTATCATAAAAATGTTATTGTCTTGTCCAAAATTTTCCAGTATTTCAGGGCTCCCATCAGTGATGTTCAATACTGAGCAAGATCTCCCACTTTGCCAATCCAACAATAGACCATCATATGTAATGCAAAATAAGAAGGATCTAATAAGGGATATTCGTGACTTGGGAAAACCGTATGATGATGATGATGGCCAACTGAGAAATATGTTGTCCCTAAGATTAACATGCCCAGTATCTGCTGCTCCTGGTTTCCCATCTGCACCAGTTCACATCGAAAAAGTTCCTAATATGGTCAGTATGTGTCCGACCTGTCCCTCGAATACAAGCATTTGTGGCATGGCTTCAAAATTGCTAGTCACTGACCCATATTATAAATATGAGCATGTGGATAGTGTAATGATATGGAAAAGACCATTGAAAGAACATGACCCATACATGCGTATGTCTACATTTAATGCAGAAATGGCCAAGTTAATGAGTCTTATGAGATCCACTTGCGCAACGGAATCAAGAATTTCCGGATTCCCATCGGCCCCAATACATAGATACGAGAAAGACCAAAATGCTATGAATATGAAACCATCTTGCCCAAACAATTCAAATATTGTCGGCTTCTCATCAATCTCAGTTCTGACAACAGGTCAGGATATTCAGCAATGGACATTAAACAGTGCACTATTAATTCAAAAGCCTAAGAGAATGTCAGACATGTATATTATTCAGAATCATGTTTTGGACACATCTAAAGATACCACTGGGTTTACACAGAATATGGTGGCCTTGGTGCCATCCTGCCCTCAAAAAGCACATTCTCCTGGCTTTCCATCCCTACCAACACAGAATAATGAGAGCTGTCAGTTCATGATGAAACTTCTAACTTCTTGTCCAAAAGCCTCTTGTATTCCTGGAATACCCTCTGTACTCAACATTGAATCTGTTTCTAATAAATGGCTAATGGACCCTCAGCCAATATGGATCAAAAGAATCAGGAATCAATCATACTGTTTTAAACTTTCACATCAACCTCAACATGACCTGATAGATAATGAAGATGGCATACACAACATTGTTTTATTAAAACCATCTTGTACAAGAAGATCAAGAATTCCTGGCTTCCCAACTGTACCACCACCAGCATCAGAAAAACGAATCATACCAAATCCTGGAATAGTTGAATCCTGTGCCTCAATGATGTTAGAGTCACATCTCCTCTCAAGCTTTTCTATGGCACATGTTCCTCTTACAATTCAAATAGAGGCGAAGAGGCTTTTAGAGGAGTGTGATATTGAAATGCAGGATTTATCAAATAGTTCCATTGTAAATGAAGTGGCTCATATCAGTGCCACTAATTCAAACTCTAGTTCCCTGGAAGAAAACAAAGAGGATATAGGATTCTGGGCAAGAAGTAACGAGAGAGAAAAAGGAATTTTGGAGAGTGGGTAAGTTTAGAACATAGTTCTGCAATGCAGAAAAATTTCTCACCCTGTATTCAGTGGACAGTACAGAGAATAATTTTCAAAAAACTCTGTGTTCAGCAAAATAGACTACAGAATGTGGCACTCCCCACCTCCAGACATGCCATTATTACTCACTGCTGGAGATAGGTGAGTTAAAGTTGTAGCCCTTCACATTTATTGTGTGATTTTGTGATACTAAAAATGGCTTACAATAGCAGCTTCATTTACCTCTCTATATCACTCATTCATTCATTTTCTGAATCGCTTAATCCTAATTAGGGTCGCGGGGAGGCTGGCGCCCATCTCAGCCGACATTGGGCGAGGGCAGAGTACACCCTGGAGAGCTTTCCAGGCCATCGCAGGGCACCTCTCTATTTATTTAGTCATAAAAATGAAAAACATATCAGAAGATGTGAGATGCTTAAGATGCCTTGCGGAACATATGACACGGCAGCGGTGTATGATAATCATCTTAGGGTGCTTTCACACCCATTGGTTTGGTATGGTTTCACACAGCACATAATTTAACAAGCCTAAAAATGTGGGCTGAGTGATACAAATGCACCCATAAAACTCATAAAATGATAAACAAATCTTCGGCAAGTGAGAGTAGAACCCATTAGTCCGGATTTCCAGGACTCATCACATTTCTGCAGCAATGCAGCTCTGTCATTTGGCTTTGTTTGTGCCTTGTGGCTCGGTTTATCAGCTCATATCTCCGCACAGCCCAGTATACACTGCATGTTTGGTTCACTTCCTGCAGTTTTGATACAGATTGATACAGGGTTGCATCACTTTCTAACTGTAGTTGAAGTATACTAGAGTTGTTGTTTTGCACCCAAATATGATTGTTGTGTTCTAACCTGCCTTAATGGACCACACCAAAGAGAAAACTAACCAGGGTAAACTGACTTACCACTGCATATCTGAATACACTCTCAGACACTGATATATTGTAAAGGTTTGAATGAATCTCATCTGTATTCATGTGGTGATTCATGAAGGTGTTGTTTATTTGGTTTGCTGTATGACTTCTTGAACCTGATCATGCTCGGAGGATATAGAATTGAATTACAATCATGCAGCTATGTATGAGAAGATATCTGTGTATAACTTATGAAAATATGTCTTTGCAATGCCATTAGTATTGCATACCCTTACTGCCATGTTTTACTTTCTTCAGAATTGAATGCACAGAGGCTGAGTTCCAAAATGCAGATGATTATACACATACAGAACGTTCTGTCTGTGATGAGCGCACATTTGAATATCTGAAACAAACTCCAGAACAACTTGATTCAAGCTATGCGGATGAAAAAGAGAAGATGGAAGACATATGTATGCTGGAGCCTTCCACGTGTAATGCTCAGTCCAAACTGCAGCAGGTCCAGTGGGTGCCCAACATGGCGGATCTCGTTCCATCATGTCCAAGAATTTGCAGAGTTTCTGGATTCCCGTGTACAGCTATGACTATTACTTATGAGACAGAGGAAATAGAGGGGCATGGCAATGAAAATACATTGTGGAGAAAGGTAATGAGACCAAAAAGAGTAGAACCCTTTCAGTATATGGCAATGTCTCAATATGATACAAAAATGTTTGAAAATATGGCATTTCTGGCCTATTCGTGTCCCACTGAAACAAGTATTTTAGGTTTTCCTTCTGCGACTAAGGAAAAAATATTAGAACCATCAGTAAATATGTCTTGCTCCAAGGTATCCAGAGTAGCCGGTATACCATCAAGCACTCAAATCCAACAAGATGAGCCGAATGTGGGCTGGCTTACCCGAAAAGGATGTTTGTCGGACAAGCAGTCAAAGGACAAACTGGCTTTCATCATCAATAAACCAGCTCAATATACTGAAATTTCCAGTATGATGGTGATGATTGTTCCAACTTGCCCTCAGACAGCACTCATTCCTGGTTTTCCTTCTGCACCATGTTTCTTTGAAAGATGGAAGAGTGGAACCGTGGAAACTTGCTCAACAGTTTCTTCTGTTACTTTGAAAAAAGCACAAGCAGGGCAAGTCCAAAGTATGTCAAGGCTTCTTCCAACATGTGCAGTGATCTCTAGAATTTCTGGATGTCCATCTAAACAAGAATCTGAGAATACTCAGTGGCTCAGTGATCAGAAACTCAACTTAAATAACGCATTAAAAGAAAAAACAGTTCACTTTACAGAACTTGGTATGGTTGTGGAGGACACAAGTGAAAATATGACTTTATTATCAACCTGCCCTCTTGCAGCACGCATTCCAGGTTTTCCATCTGCACAACAACGTAAAGGTCAGAAGCCAAACATGCAAAACATACGTCCATCTTGTCCAATGCTCTCCAATATAGCTGGATGTCAGGGCATACAGATTCGCAGATCATCAAATTGGCCAACCACTCAAATCATTTTGAAAGCTAGGCAAATAAAGAATCCTACAATTATTATAAATAAAGCAAACGAGAAGGAAACAATACTCAAAAGCAATGCTGCTTTGTTGCCAACTTGTCCATCCAGAACCTGCATCCCAGGATTTCCATCTGTGCCAGAACCAAAAATGCACAATATTTTTCCTTCTTGCCCCAAATGGTCTAACACTGTTGGATTCCCTTCTCAAGAAGGAACAATGCATTTAGATTGGTTAGTTGACAGTCTAAATGCAATTGTGGTGTTACCGGGCAATGACCCAAAGCAAAAGTTATTTTTCATTGATGACAAACCAGACGAGACCAGAGACTTGGTGAAAAGTATGTTTGCCTTAGCTCCAACTTGTCCAAAATTGTCAATAATACCAGGATTCCCATGTACACCAAAACCCAAAATTTCTCCTAACATGGTGAATCTTCAGCCATGTATTCCAAAAACTTCGAGAATTGTTGGGCTCCAATCAATAGAGAGAACACACCCCCACATGTGGATTTTTGAGAAAAAATACTTGTGGGAGAAATTATTAAGAACAAATACAGATATTCATGACCAGTTCTACTCTGACCTGACGTGTAAACAAATAGACCAATACAGTATGAAGAAAATGATAGCTTTGGTGCCAACCTGCCCAAGAGAAGCTCAAACCCCTGGTTTTCCTTCAATACCTTACATCAAATTGGACAAATACTATTTGCACAAAGAGCCAGATATGAGAAGCATACTGAATACTTGTCCAGGGTTTGCTCTTGTTCCAGGTTTTCCTTCAGTAAATTCTGTTATCTCAGTAGCATCATCAGAGAGATTGGTTCAGGAGAAACCAGTGAGGGTTAAACCTGTAAGACAAAAACCAGTTTTAATTTCAAGTCCACACAAAAATCATGATCAATATGTAAAAATTGTGCTGCTTGTACCAACTTGCCCTGATAAGGCTAGAATTCCTGGATTTCCATCTGTGAGAAGGTTCATGTATGCTATGACTGCTGTCCTACCATCTTGTTCATATGTGTCATGTATACCTGGAATGCCATCTATTAAAGATATAACTCAAGATCTTAGACAAATAGACGGAATGTTGCCTACTCTGCCACTTTATGGAGGAAAAACGTTGAAGCCAAAGACATATTTGGTGTCTAATGAGCTTCCTGCAGTTGAGGATAAAACAGTGATGTCCACTTTGGTGTACTGTTGCCCAAGCAAAGCAAGGACTCCTGGATTTCCATCAATGCCTCGTACACCATCCACTCAAACCAACATATCTGTAACAAAACCCAATCAGTCCCAAACCGAACAAGAACCTGAAGTGGCACTGTATGTTACACTTCACAACACAGATGAAATAGATCTAAAAATGAATGGTAAGACATACTTTCAGAGTATGCTTTACTTTATATACCTCATGACAGCATCCTGAACAATAATGCCTTGTCTTTTTAAAGATAAGTCCCCCAAAACAAAAAAGATCAAAGAAATTCTTGATGGGTGAGTTAATTTATGACTGTAGCATGGGGTGGTTTTTTGGTTTGTTTGTTTTTTTGTGATGCATTATTCAAGTCATCATATACACCAGTTTTTCCATTTGTGCCTATTTTTATGTAAATATTTTTCTTTCAACTCATTGAACAATATGTACGTATGATAGACAAATGTAGGATTTGATTAAAACAGTATTGGAAATTTGACCTGCATGAGTGTGGAGTAATTGGCATGCACACAACACTGGAGTCCAGTCTACTGTTTTCTTAAGAAAACCAATTGTCAGCAGAAGTCCACTGCAGGAGAAGCTATCCCTGGAAGAACACACCTTGGAGAAGTCATTTTCAAGCAAAACCTATGAAATTATGGACTACTCAGAGACTGATATAACATCTGGTTGGGAGTTACTGGAGGCAGATGCTCCTTTTGGAGAACAAGAAGGATCTTCAGGTCTTGTTGAAAGTATAGTTGGTGCTTTTCACAAAGGGTGAGCAAGAAAATAATATGTAACATGGAAGATGTCTTGAAGCAAATTGAAACTACTGAAAATGTAATTTAAATTCAGATTTACTTAGTAATACAAGTAGTACATAGTAGGTCTGTAGTACAACATGTGTAGCTGCCAATCATGGTAGTGTGTGTTTGTGAGTGTGTGTGTGTGTGTGTGTGTGTGTGTGGTTTGAGTAATGTGGTAAATTTAAATGCTGTCAGTGGTTCGGTGATCTTCTAATGGAAGTTTCTCCTAAATGTCTATGTGGGGCGGCACACTTGCATAATGGTTAGCACATCCGCCTCACAGTCGGCGGGTCCTGGGTTTGAGTCCCAGACTCCAGCATTTTTGTGCTTGGTGGGTTTCCTCCGGTTTCTTCCCACAGTCTAAAAGACATGCATGCAGTTGGGCTAATTGGCTGTCCCAAATTGCCCCTATATGTGAGTGTGAATGATTGTGAGTGTGTTGGCCCTGTGATGGACTAATGAGCTGATCAGGGCTATTAGATTCTCTAGAAAATAGAGAGCTTGTTGTACACATACATTTTCATTTTATTTTCCGATCTGCCCATCCCAGCCAAGTCCAGACAAAGGCGGATACATTCTGAAAATCTCACCAGACCATCGCAGGCCCAACACACTCACAATCATTCACACTCAGGGACAATCCAGGATAATCAGTTAGTCTAATGTGCATGTCTTTGGACTGCGAAAGGAAATTGAAGTACCTGGATGAAACCCACACAAGCGTGTGCCAACTCCTCATAGAAACACCCTTGTTGGGCACAGGGCTTGAACCCAGGACCTTTTTGCTGTGAGGCGAAAGTGATGATCACTACATCACTGTGCCTTCCACATTCAAACATGCTCTTAAGTCAAATTTTTTTTTCATTATAAAAGATTTTCAAATGATAATATGGCTATTTTCTTACCCCACTCAAGTTATTTTTTTTACTTAGTTTTGAAACAGTTGCTGCGATGTTGCAGCCCTCTGGTTTTGCGGTGGATGTGGATAGCCAGTTGACCACTGATGACCCTGGTTGTTTGGTGAATCCTGAAAACAATACTAGTGTGAAACCCAGACTGCCTTGGTGTGAAGATGCTAAGGAGCCAATGCTAGAAAAAGCATTACATGTTTCATCAACTGAACCTCAGGAATTCCCTGTAAGTGCCGAACCATACATGCGCCGTTTGGCTGACAGTCGGTCTGAGACATCTTTGTGCTCTAAAGATGTTGAAAGCTGGCTTACTGGGAATGGAAAACACAGCCAGATGAAGAAGTGGCCTCCCTTAACAGAGGCTGACCTACATGAGATTGCCAAAGAAGAAAATGTCCCCCACACGTTGCGTCATATTGGTGAAACAACTAAAAAGAAAATTTTTGATCTTGGTGAGAATACAGAAGAAGAGTTTTTAGATAATTCGTTCCTGATAGTGAAGGGGTGAGTTGGTGGTGTGTTTTCTGAGTGGCAGCATGACTTAATCCAGTGTGCTTTCCATGTTTTATACTGCAAAGCTTTTCCAGATGTAGCCTTTAGGTCTTAATGGTTGAATTAGTGGATCTAACACAGGTGCATGTTTCAAACAAAAGCTTGGTGATGTTGCATTCAGTAATGTGCTTGATTCTTGAAGAGTAGTTTATTGGCTGAGGGGCTGTTGTTGAAACTGCTTGCCAGCAGATGTGTGTTTTGTTAGATAGATGAATGAATTGCTTGTTTCTAGCTTAGAAAAAAGTTCTGTTGTTAAAGGGAATGGTCTTGAAATAATCATATGGATTTGTTTTTTACTTAAAAGAGAAGCAATGATGTGTATTCTCATCCTTAAGGCCAAAGAATCATAGTGCTCAAGAGATCTCTGCACTTATCCAGCCTGCAAGCAGCAAGTCTGCAAGAAAAGAGAAAACGACATTCTCTGTAACATCCCTGCAAAAATATCCAGGGGTTAGAAATGAAAAGAAAACATCCAGTCCAACGCCACCAACACCACCACCGCTACAGGAGACTAGTATTACTTCCAGGCTTCAAGAATCTTCTTTGATGACAGTCAGGAAAGATCAAGAACCTATTTCTCCTTCTTTAAATGTATCAATCGCTTCACCTTGTGGAAGCACAATAAACAATAATCTGACTGAGGAATCCAACACAGAGGAATGTGTATCTGTCCTTAACCAGACGGAATGGATATCAGATGTATCCCAGAGCTTACAGGAAGCAAAATCTGGATCAATCACTGACACTAAGAAGTCTGACAGAGTTGTTGGCATGCCTACATCTTTGGAAAATCCCCTGACATCTACAAATGAAGAGTCTTCTACTAAAACTGTAGTGCAGACTGCCACTGTTCTACCTGTCCCAATGCCTCGGGTAAAAAAGCGCCTTAGCGCTTCTTTACCAGATGATTACAGAGTGGAAAGTGGTATGACTGAAATAAGCACTGTCCCCTCAGCCAATAATGAGATGTCAGATAAACCCAAAGTACCTGCCATTCCTACAGCTAGTTATTCTGAAAATAGGGCTCAAGTATCCTCTGCAGATATGTCTGGCTCTGAAAGTGAAATAAAATCAAACACAAATATGCAGCCTGGTAAAGAGAAAAAAGCTGAAAGACTGCCAGAGCAAATTGCTTCTGAAATCATAAAGTCGGTTGACCAAATCAAGCCCACAGACCCTCTCCTGCCAATGCCTCGTTTGAAGAAGCGTTTCAGTGCTTCTTTTAATGATGGCGTGCCAGCAGTGTCATCCTCCCCTCCATTCGCTGCTGATCAAGCACAAAAAGAAGCACCTCCACCAATCCCTGTTCCCCGGTCAAAGAAGCGCCTCAGTGCTACCTTCCCAGATGAAAATCTTAATGAAGGGAACCAAGTGGTCTCTTTGGCTGATCAAACTGAAAGCGAAGCTGCTCTCACTTCAGGAAATGAATTAGAGTATAATAAATCTGTTAAAAGCAAATTAGTTATGGTGATAAAAGTTACAGGCTGTCTAGAGCATTCCTCCACTAATCAGGAAGGCAGCAGAGAGCTGGTGGAGGAGACTGTCGGGGAGAAAGTTAGTGAGCCTGCTAAAGATGTAACTATGAGTGAAAGTGCAACAAGCAGTGTTACTCAAAATGCAAGCACAACACGGAGACAAGAAGAGAGAGGCAGTGACAAAAATCAGAAGATAGAAACGACCGTGAGGGATTTTAAGCAGGGAAAGGGAGAAGATATGCTTAATTTGGCTTCTGTGTCTTTAGATGGACCTGCTGCTACATTAGATTTAAAAAGGTAAGTATGAAGGACAGAATGTTGCAAAACAATACACTCGTGGATAAACACCCCTCCCACTCCCCCACCCCCTTGTAGGTGTAGGATGTGAGTGTGAAAGGTTGTGTGTGTGATCTAGCAAGCTGTTCAGGTGTACCCCGCCTTCAACCGGTGTTGGCTGAGATAGGCACCAGCCTTCCCCTGACCCTAGTAGTAGGATTAAGTGATTCAGCAAATAATTGAGTGAGTGAGAGATTAATTAGGGTTCTGTTTCGTAGACAAGCCACAGAGGATTCTTCAAGCCTGCCTCTCCTAAAGCCTCGTGTGAAGAAACGGCTGAGCCCCTCATTCCCAGACGATACCTCAGTTCCCGCCAATGAAACAACACATTCAGAGGAAGGTTCTGGTCGGGATATTAATGAACCAGTTCTCACCAAAAGGAAAACGAAGACAAAAGCCATGATCCGTCATGGAAGTTCTCCAGCAAGCTCTGGTGCATCCAGTGAGGCAGAGGTATATGTATTTGAAATTGTAAATGTATTTGAAATGCTTCTTCAAGTAGATTGTTGTCATTTTGTGTGCATTTACATCGTGTTTTGCTTTCCTCAGACGACAAGCCTTGTAGATTCCAGTCAGTCTCTTTTAGAGTGGTGCCAAGAGGTGACACAGGGTCACAAAGGAGTGAGGATCACAAACTTCAGCACCTCCTGGAGAAATGGTCTTGCTTTCTGTGCCATCCTTCATAATTTCCATCCTGAGAAAGTGTATGTGTTTTGATATTTGAGGAATTAAGTGTGTAAAACAAATGAATGTGTGATCATTTAGGTGACATCTAAAATGTATAATTAATCTTTCCATTTATCTAGAGATTTTGAAATGCTGGATCCTTATGAAATTCAGAAGAACAACAAAAAGGTTATTTTTTTTTTACGTACTTATCTCGTTATATCCTTTACCACTAATCTCAATTTACACTTTACTCATTAATTGGAATCATTATTTCAATTTTAGGTCATAGGTACGCAGGTGGAAATCACTGCTTTACTGTTAACACCAATGATCCTCACCTGTTCACAATGCATTATATCAGGGGTGTCAAACTCTTTCACTGAGGGCCAAATAGTCAGTGAACATCTATTCTAAAAGGGCAACCATGAAATCTGCATGTCAAAATGATTATTTTAAGCATTTGTTCTCTTTTCCTTTATTTACTTGCACTTTACAGCAACAAGCTAGCGTGCAATCTTTGTTAAATTGTAAATGACTAGCTGTTTACTTAAAATAGGTTGCTGCCACCTAGTGAACGGATAAATTACGGTTCGTGGTAATGGTCGATGCAAAGAATGTATGATAATCATATTCTTTGAAAGCTCCTCTGGGCCACATAATATGAGTTGGCAGGCTGGATTTGGCCGGCTGAGTTTGACACCTGTGTTTTAGAGCATCTTTTATATACTGAATATAACAGACAAATACTAAAAAATATACAATAGGTAACAATAGGTTTTTCAATATACAATAGGAGTCATTCGAAAGAGAATATAAACTGATATTTAAAAGAATTGGGTATTTACAGGACCACTGTTTCTCTTTGCAATCTAAAAAATGTTTCTTTAAGAGTACTATGTATGATGCATAAATTGATGTAAGTACTGGCAGGATTTTCTCCTGTATAATCACTGCTGCACTGATATCTCACAGGCTTTTGATGGCTTTGCTGAACTGGGCATCTCCAGACTGATGGAGCCCTCTGACATGGTAATGTTGACAGTGCCTGATCGCCTTATCGTTATGACTTACCTCAGTCAGATCCGAGCACACTTTACTGGCCAGGAGCTCAGTGTGGTGCAAATTGAACAGAACAGCAATGAATCAAGCTATGCTGTGGGAGAGAAAATACAGAACACAGACCCTGATACTGCGGCACGTTATTATGCTGAGAGATTCCAGGCCAGCCATCTTGCTCAGGAGAAAGACCAGAATGTCCCTGACAAAAGCTCTAAGGAGACCCCAAATACCAATGGCAGTATTGTACCACCACCCCGAACCAAGCGGACTCAGGGGGTGAGTCAAGCAGGAGGCTCAGGGGGAGCTCAGGCTCCAGTCGTTCCTCTAAGAACTCACAGTTCATCCACCAAGGGTTTTTCTCATGTCAGGGATGCGGATTTGGTAAAGAAGCGGCGATCACAGCTGAGGGGGGAGTCTTTTGAAGAAACTGAGATGTCAGAGAAACTGACTGCAGTGGAGGTAAATTGGATAAAATTCCTTTCATTTACCTAAAGAATGGATAGTTTGTGTTTTGGACAAAAAGATTAGGCATGTTAGGCTAATTGGTTGTTTCAAATTGCCCCTAGGTGTGAGTGTGTGTGTGTGTAGTTGTATTTGTGTTGCCCTGCAGTGGACTGCCAAACTGTCCAGTGTGTGCCCCACCTTTGCCCAAAGTCGGCAAGGATAGGATTCCAGCCTCCCAGCAACCCTAGTAAGATTAAGCGGTTTGGCAAATAAATAAATTAATGTTTATTTAATAAAAAGAATTAATGGACAGTTTCAGGCCCTGTTAGTGCACCTGTACATCAGTGTTTTTGACTGTTGTGTAATCAGTCCACAGCTAGTCAATAGCAGGCTCTGCTTTACTTGCATGTAACTTGTTTATTGCTTCAATACAGAGTGGGGCAAGTCATGCTGAGACTGGAGCAGCCAGTGCACCTTCCCGAGCATGTAAGTACATTTATTTCATTTAAATCACAATCTGCCTGGTATGGGAATGATGATCTAAACTTAAATTGCATTTTGTGCCTTGAGGCTTTTTAGCTTAGACCTTTAAATATAATATTTACTCACTCACTCATTTGCTGAACTGCTTAATCCTACTAGGGTCATGGGGCCTTTTTATCCGACACTAGGCGAAGGCAGGGTACACCCTGAACAGCTGGCCAGATCATCCAGGGCAACACACGCACAACCATTTACACTCACTCTCACACCTAGGGGCAACTTGGAACAGCCAGCTAGCCTAGAGTACCCAAAGGAAACCTACGCAAGCATGAGGAGAACATACAAACTCCATGTAAACTCTTGCTTTGAGGCGAACATGCTAACTACTTCACCACTCTGCCGCCATATAGTATTTCCATGAAGTATTATTATGTAATTCCATTCAGCAACTATCTTCCTTCCTATAATCAAGATGAGTGTTTTCATTATTTCATTTTCAAGACTGGAAAATTGGCCAAAATCCACATTTGCTAAACACCTGACAGTTGCTGTACTGAGGCTATTTCTCAGGATAGTGTTGTTGTAAAAATGATTGTAAAAAATGCTGTTTTGTGTGTGTTTTAGTGGAGTGTGGGGAACAGGAAAAAGCAGGAGATGTCCAGGTCAGTTTGTTCATTTTTTTGCTGCCATTGCAGGCTATTAATATACAAGATATTGTATTTTGTTTTCTCTCATATCTAAGCAAGGCAGATTAATTGCTACACATCAAGAAAAAGAAAACATACAGTGTACTCTTGTATAATAATAATTACAGGGCATACCACTATTTCCTGCTCTTATCACTTTATCAAAATAACAACAGCATAAGATTAAGAATAATACTACTGAACAAAAGCCTTCTACGAAGGCTAATTAATGACTGTCACATTTTTAAAGTTAACGTTCCCATGAATTAACAAATTTTTATTTCACGAATTGTCGCATTTGTTATGTGTGTTTTTGAATAGAAATATGTATTTGTGTGTAGGATTGCAGTCAGTATGTCTTGAGTGAAATGCAGGCGCTGGAGGCAGAGCAGAAGCAGATAGATCACCGAGCCAGCATTGTGGAGAGGAAACTAAGAAAACTTATGGATTCTGGTAAGCCAGTTGTATGTAACTACAAGTCCAACAGTGAACATCATGTTCTTATTCAGCACAGAAGAGTTCCAGCTTGGCCTATTGTTATAATCTGTAGTGCAGGACTGGGTTGACACATCAACATTCCAAATCAATCATAGACAGAAACTGAAATGTTGCCTGTGCTAGTGTTGCAAAAGAACGTTTATGGCATTTAGCAGCATTTAGAACGTGTCTTTCTTTCAGTGAAACCATCATTTCTGTTAGGGGGTGATCAGACTAGAGGTGCGATTGAAAAACATCATTCCCATCATTCGCTTTTCTATTGCACCTCTAGTGTGATCACCCCCTAACAGAAATTATGATTTCACTGGAAAAATAGTACACAGAAAGACACGAAATGTTCTTAAATTTGTCTCAACACATTTGCGGACGGTCGCCTGGTTCGTAAACTCATCACAAAAAATGTCCCATATTTTCCATAGTTGTATCCAATTCCCACCAATCAAGTATTGCCTTCCCTATCGTACGACCACCACCAACCAGTGAGGGGCGTAAGCATGCACCTACCTCTTTACGATCTGCTGCACATGTGTATTTGGGGGCAGTCTTAACACACTCCGAGGGAAAGTGCTATCCGTCCCCTCATACGAATGAGCTCACAGACACCCATGATCGCTGGTGATATATAATATTCTGGATCAACTTTATCCTGATTGTGTTGAACACTATTTCTTGCAGGTAGTGATCGTGCTGAGGAAGAGAAACTGATTCAGGAGTGGTTCATGTTAGTTAACAAGAAGAATGCATTAATCAGGAGACAAGACCATCTACAGTTACTGTGAGAGTTATTATTTTTTTACATAAAGACCATTTTTATGTCCTCTTAAAAACACTGAACATGTCCACTAATGACTGACTGAATCACTTACATGTACTGTATTATATGAGCTCTTAATACATTTTTCAACTAACAGACTAGAGGAGAATGATCTGGAGAGGAAATTTGAACTGCTGAAGAGAGAGCTGAGAGATCTCATGGCAGTAGAAGGTAAGACACCCTGGACGATTCCAAGCAAGAAACCTAAATACATAGGGAATGCGGTAGATCTGTACATTTTAGTTCCATTAACTAAACTGAAGCACATCCGCCTCAATGCAAGAGGGTCCTGGGTTCGATTCCCAGCCTTAGGTGTTCTCCCACAGTCCAAAGACATGGACTGGTTGGCTGTTCCAAATTGTCCCTAGGTGTGAGTGTAAGTGGTTTTGTGTGTGTGTTGCCTTGCGATGGTCTGGCAAGCTGTTCAGGGTGTACCCTGCCTTCGTCCACTGTTGGTCTAGATAGGCACAGCTTCCCCTGTGACCTTAGTAGGATTAAGCAGTTTGGCAAATGAGTGAGTGATGAGTGTGTAACGAAACTGAAAATAATGATTTATAAATATGCTCGCATCAGTAGTGCAGCACAATATTTGGTGTTTTACTTGTCAGTTTTACCATTTTGTAATGTTGCCATTCCTTCTCACAACATAAAAAAAACATTTAGGGATTGAAGTCAAAGTTTTAAAGTGATTAACGTGTTCTTTTGTCCCATTCTTTCTGCAAACACTGAAAAGTTGTCACATTTCTCATTTCAAAACTTGCCACATCATAGTGGTTAGCACATCTGCCTCACAGCAAGAAGGTCCTGGGTTTGAGTCCTGAACTTGGGCGTTTCTGTGGGAATTTACATGTTCATTGTGGTTTCCTCCCACAGTCCAAAGACATGCACATGAGGCTAATTGGCCTTTCCAAATTGCCCCTAGGTGTGAGTGTGAATGGTTGTGTGTATTGGCCCTGCAATGGTCTGGCAAGCTGTTCAGGGTATCCTTTGCCCAGAGTTGGCTGAGATAGGCACCAGCCCCCCCGCAACCCTAGTAAGAGTAAAAGTTGTCAAAGTTACTCAGATCCTTACACTGGCAGAGATTAGAAGTCCATAGGCTTCAGAGGCAATGTCTCCAAAGTCTTCCCTCCTTCTTTTCTGCTCCCCAATTCCTTATTCTCTTTTCTTTTTTTTAGAGTGGCAGAAGACTCAGGCCCATAAAACCAGAGAGCATTTGCTGCTGCAGGAGTTGGTGTCTCTTGTTAACCAGAGGGATGAACTGGTCCATGACATCGATGCCAAAGAGAGAGGGTGAGCTCTGTGTAGTACCGATTCACTCTTTCTAATGGGCCTCTGATGTATTATTCAGTAATTGTAAGTCAGAGGCATAAATGAGGAGTCCACTGGCAAAACCTGCTAAGTCAAGTTGATCAGTTTTTAAGAAAAATCTGATTTTTTTTAATAGGCATAGAAATTATCTTCCATAGATTCCTGTTTTCACTATACTGAAACTATTAGCCTTCCAGACAGTGCCTGAAAAAGAGGCTAAGGGAAATAACTCTTTTTATTATAAGTATAGAAAAAACCTGCATGCTGTGTATGTTTTAATGAGTCTGAGGCACATTTTGGTCAGTTGCATCATCAACTTCATTTCCTTTTGCCTCTCCATATGGTGCAGAGCTTTGGAAGAAGATGAAAGGTTGGAAAGGGGTCTGGAGCTGAGACGAAGGAAATATGGAAGTCGAAAAGAGAAATGCATACTGCAGTAAGGGAATAAGATGGTAAAATGTGACCTTACCATTAATAAACTCTTGGTGAGCATCAAATGTCACAAATTATATAATTATAACTACTGAAGGACGTAGATAGAAGACTCGCAAGAAGAATGATGAACAGGTTTGACTGATTGTCTGGATTGCAAGTGACTTCTTTTGTACTTTTGCACTTAATTAAGAGAAACGGTTTCTTTTTTTCTGTCTTTTTTTGTCCATTTAACTTGGCAGAGATTTGTAAAAAATAAACAAATAAAGTGAATCCTTTTTCTGGTTCACATTCAAGATTTATTAGTTAATAAACAGATATTGCATCACACTGTGTAATTTATAGAGTACAGACCATAGTATATATTGCTGTGCCATAGCCAGTTGTGTTTTTCAGTCAAATGCTAAAAGATAGCTGCTAAGGAGATATCAAATATTGACTACTGAACTTGAACCTCAAAATGAAACTATATAGCTTTCTTAGCGACATGGTGGTACAGTGGTTAGCATGTCCGCCTCATGGCAAGAAGGCCAGTAGGTGAATTGGCTGTTCCAAATTTCCCCTAGATGTGAGTGTGAATGGTTGTGTGTGTGTTGGCCCTGCGATTGCCTGGAGAGCTTTCCAGGATCCCGGCTGAAATGGCCATCCTCCCCGCAACCTCCTAATATAGCATGACTCTGGATTAAATCAAATCAAATTAGTATTCTGGCCCATGTAGTACATACTAGGTATTCAGCGTACAGGGAGAATAAAGTATTTGTATGTTCAACAGAGAAAGGTGTTGAGATCTCTGTGTGGATTAAGCATGAAGTTTGGTTCCACTGTCCAGAAAAAAAACATATCATAAACACAAACATAACTAAATGAAGCTATACACCAGCACTGGTCTAGTTACTGCTCTTTGATATTTAATATTGGATAGGGGTTTTTTGTTTTTACTGTATTTAAATGTATTTTAATAATATTTAGATTTTTTTTGTGTTAATTACTTAAAATATAATAGCATAGAAATATGCCCCAAAGCAAAACACCCCAGAACTTATAAACTTCCTTTATTATATGCAAGGGAAGAGCTCAGTACCAGAAAGTGCATTGTGTGGAAAATATGTGGTAAGATTATGCTGTGTTTATTTAATTTTTGATGACTCCAGCATAATGTGTATTCCTGAGAAGCTCCGAAAAAAACCCTCAGTATTAGTTTTAAAATTCTTTTCTGAAAAGCTACATATTTAACTTATGTATTATTCTATGAGTGTCTGAGTGTTTTTTTTTTTTTTTCATTATTTTAATGTTTTTTTTCTGCTGAACGTTTTGGCCTTTGTCTTGCAGTGTCACTTTTTGTGCATTATATATCTATATAATAGGAACCTGATAGGAAACTGCAATGTTTTCAACTTGTTTTGTTGAAAATAAAGTTCAATATCTGTCTCGGGTAATCTCATTGTATTTTGTATCCATTGTATCTATTCTATGTATGTTTTGTCCATGCATGTTTATGAAAGGAAGGTCTAGCATCTGATCATCTTCAGTTAACCAGAGCACACAGAACCTTTTCATTTTTTCATTCCATTTTCCAAACTGCTTTGTCCTTTATTAGGGTCACTGGGAGGCTGGAGCCTATCCCCGCTGACTCAGGGTGAAGGCAGGGTACACCATGAACAGCTCACCACTCCATCTCTGGGCCAACTCAGACAACAACATTCACGCTTACATTCACACCTAGGGGCAATGGAGAATATCCAATTAGCCTAAAGTGTATGTCTTCGTCGGAGGAAACCGGAGCACCCGGTTATGAGTCCTAATGGAGCTTGTGAGAGAGTCATCAGGAGGCTAACTACAACTTATGTTTGTTTTAGTTTTTCTTGCATGACCGAGCTTACCTATGTGTACCAAGGGTGTCTGAAATTTCTTACTGCTGCTTGCTAGTTATCTTCATTTGCTTTTAGGAGATCTTAAAGGTTTCTACAGTTTTTTCAAAAAAAATTTATAAATTGCCTGAAAGCTGATTTAGTACCTGTATTTTATTTATATTTATTTAATCAAGCATTTTTCATTTCATTTTTTTTTTTTTTTACACATTTTACTAATTATATTTTACTGATTTGATCCAGAATTTGGTGTTACATGATTGCGACAAGACTTTTGTCCAGCCTAGAATGGATATGTTCGACTTTTATTAGCTGTAAAAAGTACAAATAAATTTACAGTTTCCTGTACAATCTGTATACTTGTAGGATTAATGTAAGGCATAGTTGATGAAAATCGGTTAATAGATTGGTGAGATATGGGCTTTTATACATGAATGTCCACATGTGCAACAAGACTTTTGTCAGTGACGGTATATATACAATATGTGTGTGTGTGTGTCACCTCTGGTTGCTGCAGCGATGCTGGTAGCCTATCAACCATGTCAAACTCTTAATTATTTTATGAAATGGAACAGTAATTTACACATTTCCAGAAACAGCTGTTAATTATTTTTATTATTTCATTCAAATTTGCATATATGCGTAATGAAAATTATTTCAGTGTTCATTTGTAGCTGGTAAGCATGGAGCTAGCTGGTTACCTGAAAGCCTGAAATGTGACATGCACATTCAAGAATAAAACAGAACTGAGGTTTATTAGGAACCAAACTGAAACACAGAAAAAAGACTCACAGATCACCACTCAGACATGAACAAACAAATATTTTATTTAGATTAGCAGGCAGATGTGCAGGTAATAGTTTGCGGAGTAAACATGAAACTTTAAATAAGCACGGGTGCTTCAGTTCAGGTGCATATTCTTAAACTTAAACACAGAATAACTCTTTCTCATTATTAATACTTACATTTTAGATTCAAAAGCAGCTGAATGTACTTCAAAAAGTTTTCATGTTGTAATATTATATGTGGTTTTGTAGGCCTATGTTGACAGTGTATACAATGTTAATGATATTTAATTGCAAACAACCAATTTACAATGCGGACAATCTAATTACTGTTAAGAGGTTAACATCTTTCTTTTCTTATTTGAAAACCATGTTATTATTATCATCATTCATTTATTTTATAAGCAGCTTAATCCAAATTAGGGTTGCGCGGAGGCTGGCGCCCATCTCAGCCGACTCTGGGTGAGGGTGGGGTACACCCTGGACAGCTCCTCAGGCCATCGCAGGGCCAACACTCGCACAGCTGTTTGCACTCACACTCACACCTAGGGGAATTTGGAACAGTCAGTTTATCCTGCTGTGCATGTTTTTGGACTGTGGGAGGAAACCGGAGTACCCAGAGTAAACCCACACAAGCACAGGGAGAACATACAAACTCCACACAGAATCGAACCCAGGCATTCTTGCTGTGAGGCGGCTAATTATTATTATTATTATTGTTATCATTCATTCATTCATTTTCTGAAACCCTTAATCCTAATTAGGGTCACGTGGAGGCTGGCGCCCATCTCAGCCGACTCCAGGTCGAGGGCAGAGTACACCCTGGACAGCTCGCCAGGCCATCGCAGTATTATTAATATTATTATTATTATTTGTTAAAGTAACTACAATTCAAATGTGTGTTTCTAGTTGGCAACTTGTAACCAAGATTGAGAAACAAGCAGAACTATTTTCTGCAATTTTCACATGGTCTTATGCTGTATTCCTGTATGTTTTTTACTGGAAAAGTGGAACTGATTGTCTTGTGTCAATGACTAAATGAACTGAAAACAAGAAGTGAAAGAAATTTGAATTAATAATGGAAAAGATTTTCATGTCAGCAAATATGTTGCAACAAAAGTGGAAGGATTATACAGCATCACAGAGGTCCATACGTACAGGAAATTAACCCGCTTTTTTTTTTTTAACCTTTTTATATATACATGTGTATTTTCAGATAGCCTTTAAGAAACCATTCTCATAGCTACAACACATACAATTTACAATTACAAGCTTAACACCAGATGAATTAACACAAATTCATCATGAGTGGGAGAGGCGACAAAGAAACGGATTCATGTAAAAGATATTTTTAAATAAAGTTACATTTTTGTGGATTTTGGGTGAAAATGAGGATGGGTAATGACCTAGGTAAAATTTTAACATGTAGAAATTGGTCATCATTCATTCATTCATTCATTTTCTGAACCGCTTATTCCTAATTAGGGTCGCGGGGAGGCTTGCGCCCATCTCAGCCGACTCTGGG
>JAQMYF010000010.1:4775114-4785244 GCA_030014195.1 Neosilurus mollespiculum | reverse complement strand
TATATATAAAATGCACATTCTATTAAGCATAATATCTGTGCAGATGACATTATGGACTCTACCTCAGAAAGAGATCTTCAGTGGATATCTGAACCACCCAAAGCTGTACGTTCCTCACTTCAAACCTAATGTTACTGTCATTCAGTAAAAATGTGTAATGTGCAGTTTGAGATGATAAATTTAATTTTCAAAAACGTTAATTTTACATGTTATAAATGATTTATTTCAGTGGCAGAAAATTCGATTAAAGCTTGGACTGGACTCGCCCCACTCAGTCTACCAAGGCTGTAATTCAAAATTTAAAAACACAGTGACAACACTGTGGACCACATGGATTGCGAAGAGGGACGCCCATGAACTTCAGTTGGACCTGCTTTTTGCCCAGAATGACAAAAAACCTGTCACTATTCAGTTACTGGAGTCTGATATACCAGTTGAACTTCCTCGCACAGGACAAATGCGACAACAGATTACAGCTCCACAAGCATTTTCTGAACCTGCCAAAGCTCAGAATGTGGAGACACACCTGTATCACGCACAGGGTCTAGATTTGGGGAAGATCACAAGAAATGGCTTTCACTTGGGTTTCTCCTATGATGGATCATGCATGTTTATTTCCTCTGTGCGAGTTTTCTACATGAAATGTTCAGGGCTTACAGTGAACCAGACAAGCTTTGGAGGAGCATCAGCGGGTTCTGGATGGATCAGAGGCCAGTGTGTGGATGGAGCTGAGGAAGTGTCAACGCCAAAGATTGAGTGTGAATCTAATGGACAGTGGGGTGTAATGCAGGGATTCTGTGTTTGTGGTGCCGGCTATCAAACAGAAGGTGAAATGTGTAAAGGTCAGAACATGCTTTTAACTTTTAATTGTTTCTACTTTGGGGCAGTGACGGCTCATTGGTTAAGGCTCTGGGGACTGATATGAGGGTTGGGGGTTAACGCCCCAGTACCAGTACTGTTGGGTACTTGAGTAAGGGCCTTAATCCGCAATTGCTCAGTTGTATGGAGGGAAAAAAGGTGCTCTGGATGAGGGCGTCTGCCAAATGCTGTAAATATAATGTACTTGCTGAAGGTTTACTCACATGAAAACAATGCAAGTGTAATTCTTGGGACATGAACGAAATAACTGGTCAGATTAAGAATTTTATTTCATCTTTATTGCAGATTTTTTTATGCAAACAAACACTGCATTTATGCAGTAAACATTAGTAAGTCTTTAACAATACGTCATTTTTTCCCTTGCTAAGACAGTATCAGAAAGAATACAATTGCATCATCATTGCTTCAGTCATCTTCCATAGAATTATAAATAAATAATCTCATTACAGCTGGCTGTAGTTCAAGCTCTACTGCAGTTGGTGCAGTTTCAGTATAGCAATCTGTCATCCTCAGTCTATTAGTCATAGAGTCTGCATGTTTTATTGTATTTAAAAATCTAATTCACAATTAACTTGCACAACTCAAAAAATGTATCCATTTGTTCATCATTTTCACAGATACATGTCCTCGTGAGTTAGCACACGTCCCTAGCTATGTGCTAGATACACAACCTGAGCAAAATAAAGTCACTATTTTGGTTGAATAAGCAAATACTAAGGAGCCTTTAATTATATTAATACTCAAATAATTAATATGTTTCAACTAATAACAGTTCTTTCAACCTTATCTGATGCAGTGAGTACTTTCTAAATTCTAAATTAAGTTGGGAGAAAAATATGTTACGTTTCAGAAGTGTTAAATTATTGGCTTGCATCAAGCAAATAAAACAACTAAGGAGAGTCCAAATCATTATTAAAACCTAGAAGGAATGTGATATTTAAAAAACCTTGATTAGAGATCATGTAAACATGAATTATGAAAAAAATGGGCAATAGAAACGAAGGCTATGATTAACAGTGAAACTTACATGCAACTCACAGGATTGGAGCAAAACAGCTGTGTGGCCATAAGAAAAGCAATTGTTAGTAAGGCTAATCAGAATATGCTAATATTATGCTAATTTGCTAAGGAAAATAAAAATTAGACTCTGGAACAATCGAAAAGGTCATGTGGTCTGATGAGTCCAAATTTAAATTATTTCTGAGCGTTGGGCATGTCAGGGTAAAAAGGGAACAAGGTGAAGCAATGTACCAACCATGCATAATCGCCACTATACAAGCCTCTAGAGGAGATTGAGGGCTGCTCCAATTACTCAAGTCTGTGCTCAAGAATGTTATGTGACAGTAAAATGAAGTCAGCTGACCACCTGAATGAACTGAATGAACAGGTTATCCCATCATTGCATTTTTATTTTCCCTGATGGCACGATCATATTCCAGAATGACAATGCCAGTATTCACTGGGGCTCAAAAAGTGAAAGAGAGGTTCAGGGAGTATGAGGAATCATTTTCACACTTGAATTGGCACCACAGAGTCCTGGCGTTAACCCACTGAAAGTCTTTAATGTGCTGTAGAAGACTTTTTGCGGTAGGCCGACTCTCTCATCATCAATACAAGATCTCGGCAAAAACTACTGCGACTCTGGATGTAGATAAATACTGTGGCATTGCAAAAGGGTGTGAAAAACCTACCAGAGTAAATATGCACTAAAATCAAAGGTAAAGGCTGCTTACTCACTCATTTCCCAAGCCACTTATTCCTCAGCGACACTGGGGGCAGGTGGAGTACACCCTGAACAGCACACCAGATTTCCGGAACGACACACACACAAACCATTCACACCAACACTCACTTAGGGAAATTTGGAACAGCCAATAAGCCTAATGTGCATGTCTTCAGAAGGTGGGAGGAAACTGGAGTACCCAGAGGAAACCCATGCAAGCACTGGAAGAACATGCAAACTCCACACAGAAACACCCTCGCTGAGCTTGAGACTCAAACCCAGGACCTTTTTGCTGTGAGATGGACGTAAAGGTGAAGGGGATACAATAAAATATTTGGACAGGCAGTGTATATGACCGAACAAGAGACCGGTAGGACAGTTTTTTGTGCCAGTATTAGTGACATGAGGCTACAATAAGTTGAGCTTCTACTAGTCTAGTTTCAGTGAAGTCACTGAGGAAGAGCACTGAGTCCAATCAGTACAATTATCAGTGAAAGCACCTCGCCTTTCCTGTAGACAACAATGGCTCCATTGTTGGTTCTGGCTGGCACCAGATGAAGAGTAGAACCAACAATGGAGCCATTCTTGCCTACAGGAAAGGCGAGGTGCTTTCATTGAGATTTGTACTGATTGGACTCAGTGCTCTTCCTCAGTGACTCTCAGAGCTCTACTAAGACACAGACATAAAAAAAAAAAAAAAAAAGGTTTGTCACTTCTCCAGTGATTACCATCCCTATTCCTGAGGAACAATAAAGCACAACCTACCAAACCTGAACGGGAAATCTGCTTGTTCCAGACATCTAGGCAAGCTTGTAGGAGAACCTCAGACCAGAAAGCTACTTGATAGCCCAGAAAAGATAAATTGCTTGCTTATTAGTAAGGAATGTTTTCAATAGTACTGATATTGATATAACTGATTGGCCCGGCAAGAAATCTGCTTTTCAGGTGCATGTTGGAAACTCCCTCCCTCCCTCACTTACTCACTCACTCATTTGCCAAACCACTCCAAAATAATCCTATAAGCCGACACTGAGCAAAGGTGCGATATGCCCTTAACAGCTTGCCAGACCATCGCAGGGCCAACACACACACACACACACACCTAAGTGCAATTTGGAACAGCCGATTAGTCTTTGGACTGTGGAAGGAAACACAGGGAGAGGATGCAAACTCCACACAGAAATGCCCTCATCAACTCTGGGATTTGAACCCAGAACCTTCTTGTAGTGAGGTGGACTTTCTAACCACTGCGCCACTGTGCCGCCCATGTTTAAAACGAATGTGTATTATTATTCATTCAAAATATTTTCTCATTTCTGATTAGTGGAAAGCAGGCAACTGTGAATTCTTTGAACTTTTCTACTTCATCATTGACACCAGTGGTTGGATGAGTTGAATGATTATTGCTTGAGTGATGGCATGCCCCAATATTCCTTCTCCTTCCTCCCACTTCTGTCAAAGAAAGCTAGCAAGAAAATACCTGGATGATTTCAAACTCTAAAGGAAAAGGAAGTTAGTGAATTACTTTATAAGAAAACAGAAAGAATGCAACGAAGATCGGTTATATGATATTAGAAGTAAGAAATATCAAAAGTCCAGGGAGAGGGAAAACAGATTTGTTAACTGTTTTAGGAAAATCGTATGCTGAAGTAGAAAGAAAGATGGAACTCTTTAAAAATATTTTGAACTCATAATAAAAATATATAGAAAGAATCTGTATAGAGAGCTCTCAGAAGCCGAAGGCCTCATTGAATAACACTGCCTCGATACAATCATTTCTTATTATACAGACATGATAAGCTTGTGATATAGGTACAACTTTATGGAATATGTTTTCAGTAAGGAGAGTTGGTTATATTGTGGCCTAGATGCCTGGAACAAGTAGATGTCAGGGTGGCATGATGGTATAGTGGTTAGCATGTCCACCCCCACAGCAAGAAGGTCCTGGTCTTGAGTCCCGGGCTCAGGCGTTTCTGTGTGTCCAAAGAAATACACATTAGGCTAGCGGCCGAATTGCCCATTGATGTGAGTGTAAGTGGTTGTGTCTGTGTGTGTTGCTCCTGCGATGGTCTGGCGAGCTGTTCAGGGTGTATCCTGTATGTCGCCCAGCGTCGGCTGAGATATGCATGAGCCTGCCCGAGACCCTAAGATTAAGCGGTTCAGCAAATGAGTGATGCGTGAGTGAGTAATCACATAACAGAAATAACCATCTGAGGTGTCCGACTCTGGTCTTTTCAGTCCAGACTCTAGAGTAGTTTGGTGATTTCCGCTGCTAAAACACATGGCTAAGACTAGATAACTGAACAGTAAGTTGAATCAAGTATGCTGACTTGGGGAAACCTTGTTCATAGTGGTGTTCTTAGGAAAAAAGACTCAATAAGACCATAAGGTAGGATGGCTATGACTGTAATTTTCATTTTATTTTTCAACTGATTGATTTCCTTTCACACAGCTTGTGGTTTGGGCAGCTACAAAGCTGCCAATGATAGTGGAGAATGTCAGCTTTGCCCACCCAAAAGCAGGACATCATCAGAAGGTGCTTCAAAATGTGACTGTGAAGAGGGATATGGCCGACTGCAGGATGACCCACCACAACTAGGCTGCACAAGTGTGTAACATATCATTTCATTATTAATCAAACCCTTAATATTGTTTTAACCTCATCATTTATATCACAGTGCTTATTTTGAGACATAGACATTCTGGTAATGCACTGAAACTCATAGACATACCGTAAGTACTGTGGATATAGCCTTGAACACACCTAAGAAAATCTCTCCTTATTTATTATTTATTTTTAGGATCCCCATCAGCACCTGTCAATCTAACTGCCCACCACTTAAGTAACACGGCGCTGATCCTGAACTGGGCTACGCCTGCAGACCTGGGTGGAAGAGAGGAAGTGATGTATGATGTAGAGTGTAGACAAAAAACAGGAGGTTCTCATACTTCATGGGCTTCATGTGCTAGTTCCGTCACAATAACACCACAGTCTACGGGATTGACTGAAGCAGAGGCCAACATTACTGGATTACAAGCACATGTGATCTACCAGGTTTCCGTCAGGGCGTACAACCAAATATCTCAGAAGCTTGGCACATCTGGATCCGCACAGTCCATTACTATATGTAAGTAATGATTCCCATCAAAATGTTTGATCCCAGCAATAATAAATCATTTTATTTATTAGGTCAGGTGATGTCAAAAAATTGACAATCCATCAACCAATCAAAAAAACTTTTTTTTTGGAGGGGGCTGATAATTAACTTTTTAATTAGAACTTATTAAAGGGTTCTTTGGTTTGTTTGGAGAATTTTATCTTTAAGTGAGGGCTCTAATTAAAACCCCTTTAGGAAGCACCAAGTCACATTTTAAAATTCCCTCTGTGTGCCTCACAGTGAACACTCCAGTAGTAATCACTGCTGTTCCTGTACCAACACCTGCTGCCCAGCAACCGCTTAAAACTCCAGTGCTTGTCGGTGTGCTGTGTGGAATACTGCTGCTCCTTGCTCTCATACCAGCTGCCTTCTGTTTTATACGCAAAGGTTATAGTAAGATTAGGTAAATAATCAAGTTTTTTTTGTAAAGAAAAAAAAAACATTTCAATATAATAATAATAGTAATAATAATAATAATAATAATAATAATAATAATAATAATAATAATACAAAAAGAAATATCTTTCAGGAATGCATTATCATCATTACTGTTATTATAAAGAAACCAAACCAGTGTAACTTAGTACTTTATCATTCTACTGAGTAATTTGATGATTTATAATCTCTGTTGGGTTTAGATATCATGAAGCAGACCTCGTGCCTTTACAGGATATTGGACATACGTTCAGACGCCCTGAAGAACCACAAACTGCACCCCCTCAACAAAGTACCAGTAAAAAATTTACACTTCATTCCATTGAAATGATGTAGTGGTAAGCATGTCCACTTCACAGCAAGATAGCACAAGGTCCAGGGTAGCTGGGCATTTCTGTTTCGAGTTTGCATGTTCTCCCTGTGCTTCCATGGGTTTCCTCTGGGTACTCCATTTTCGTCCGACAGTCCAAAGACATGCAAATTAGACTAATTGGTTGTTCCAAATTGCCCCCTAAGTTTGAGTGTAAGTGGTTGTGTGTGTGTTGGCATTGTGATGGACTGGTGAGCTATTCGGAGTGTACCTCAATTTTGCCCAGAGTCGGGTGAAATAGACTCCAGCCTCCCCATGACCCTGATAAAGGATAGAGCGGTTTTGCAAATGAGTGAGTGAGTGATGAGAAAATGAGTGCAGTGAGTTTTGGTGGACAATATGATTCGCAACTGCAATTTTGTCCATTAAATTGTTCATTTCAGATGTACTGTACTTTTGACTGGAGTGTAAAGAAGCTTATACATGTGAGCTATACATTACAGCTGTATCTGCCATTGTTTCTCTTTAGGTTCTGTTCAGATTTTGGGCAGCTTGAATGAAAGCCTGCTGTCTGGGATTAGAGACGTTTTGGTAGATCGCAGTCGAGTCACGCTGGGCAAAGAACTTGGGAAAGGTAGACAAATATTTACTCAAAAAACAAACAAAAACAGCTGGGTAATGAACTAGTCTTTAGTTACTTCTTTATACCAAATAGCATAGTCCAGTAGAATATTTACTTCCTTGCTTTTATGATATACATAGTTTATTAACAGTGATTTTTTATTCATTGTTTACACGGTGTCTTTGAGTAAGTGTATCTTAATCGATTTGACATTTCACCTCCTTTAGGAGAATTTGGGACAGTCTATGAGGGTATATTCTCATCCGAAGGCAATGAGAGCATCCAAGTGGCGGTGAAAACTATGAACGGCAAGTTTATGTTCAAAAAACAACTTCTATTCCATCTACTCCATGTTTGAAATTATTATTATTATTTTTAAGCGTTCTAATTATGTTTTGTCTGTGAGTAATATAAAAAAGGAAAAATGAAAGGGCTCGATTAAAAATTCTAAGCTTGGCTTTTTCACATAGCTGTGCTGAGCAGATATTTAATACTATTCATACTAAAATACTAATTAATAAAAGACTCGATGAGACTGTGGATCAATGGAGTTTACAAGTTCTCCCTGTGCTTAAGCAGGCTTGCCCCAAAGTCTGGGTACTCTAAATTGCACATAGGTGGGAATGTGAGTGTGAACGGATGTTTGTATCTGTGTTAGCCCTGTAATAGATTAGTAATCTGTTCAGGGTATACCCTGGTTCTCGCCTCAGTGCGGACTGGCTCCAGCTTCCACTGCAACCCTGATAAATAGGCAGTACAGATGATAGATAGATGTATAAAATCACTTTCCCTTAAATTGTTTTTTTTTTTATTTTTGCATCAGACACAATGATGTCTATCATTATTATATAGCCCTGTTTCTTGATACACTCAACAGGTGCAATATTCTAATCCAAAGTGTTTTTATGTGCATCATGGTGTCACCCAAATGAGGACGGGTTTCCCTTTTGAGTCTGCTTCCTTCAGGGGTTTCTTCCTCATGTCGTCTGGCGGAGTTTTTCCTTCCATCGTCCCCATGGCCTTGCTTATTAGGGATGTACTGGATTCATAGAGAAATGTTTAAAATCCTACATTTAAATTCTTCACCAAATTTGTTTACTAGGTAAAGCTGCACTATGGCAATGTCAATTGTAAAACGCGTTATACAAATAAAACTGAATTGACGTAGCATGGTGGCATAGTGGTTAGCATGTGCACCTCAGAGCAAGAATGTCCCGGGTTCGAGTCCCTGACACAGGTGCTTCTGTGTGGAATTTGCATGTTCTCCCCATGCTGGTGTAAGTTTCCTCCAGGTACTCTGTTTTTTTTCACGCTCTACAGACATGCACATTAGGCTAACTGGCTGTTCCAAATTGACCCAGGTGTGAGTTTGAGTGTGAAAAATTGCATGTGTATGTGTGTTGGCCCTGTGATGGTCTGACAAGCTGTTCAGGTTGGACCCTGAGCTGTTCAGGGCTCCAGCCTTCCCGCGACCGTAATAGGAATAAGTGGTTCAGCCAATGAGTAATTGAGTGACTGAATTGAATTGAATTGGATAATACACTTCATGACCTAAGGTTTGAGGACACCTGAACATTGCACCCATATGTGCGTCTTCCCCAAACCATTTTTTTTTTTTGCCACAAAGTTTGAAGCAAATGAGTGAATATGATGTCTATGTATGATACAGCATCATGATTTCCCTTCACTGGAACTAAGAGTGCTCCAGCATAACAGTGTCCCGATGCACAAAATAAGGCCTATAAAGACACGGTTCAGCAAGCTTGAAGTGAAACAACTGGAGTGGCCTGTACGAAGATCTGACATCAGCCCTACTGGAAACTTCAAGATCTGGAATGCTGGTATGAACTGGAATGCTGTCTGCGTCTCAGGCCTCCTCACCTGACATCAGTGTCTGACCTTGCTAATACGTCTGTGGCTGAATGGATACAAACTCCCGCAGACACATTCCAAAATCTAGTTTAAAGCGTTTTCAGAGTAGTGGAGGCTGTTGCAGTGAGGGACTAAAGTTGGAATGAGATCTTAAAAAGCACATATGGGTGTGATGGTCAGGTGTCCACAAATTTTTGATCATGTAATGTATGTACTGTTCATCAAATTTGAAACTGAAGCCAAAACAGTTCAGCGCACTAGAAATGTTAAATGTTAGATATTATTACAGCCTACCATGTATTACATAATATTAACATGTTTAATTTCGGATATATTCTTTCTAATTCTTATTACAGTTGGAATTTACAGTCAGGATGATCTGCAGTCATTTCTTAAGGAAGCTGAACTTATGCAGCACTTTGACCACGATAATATAGTGAAACTTCTAGGTAAAGTACAACATCTCTAAATATCTGTTTCCAGAGAACTAAAGTTTTGTCTGTATCACTGTGACGTCCTTGTTACTATGGTTTATATGTTTATAATTACCTTTGAGTCTCTTGCGTAAGTGCTGCAGGTGTAAGTGTGTCTATGGGAAAAAAAACCTCAAACATTCATTCTTCTTCACACACATTTGGAATGGAATCGATCACTATCAGTGAATGTGCTGTTTGGAGAGTGTGAATTGGGGCTTTAATATTGCCTGATTTTGAACCCAACCCAACCATGGTGTTCATTACCATAGCACCAATCAGTTTTCGACGTAAACCTTTACATGACTTGCCCATGTGTTATTATTGGTGGTGTGTGCTGACACTCATTCATAACACAAGATTCGGTTTCAGGGCAAATACACAGATATTTCTGCCACAGGTTCAAACTGTAAGAGAATTCCTTGGTCACATATTGTATAAGTATATTAAAAACATTATTCCGAGAGGATAATGGTTGAATCAAAATGAAAACACCAACAGTTATGGGCATTTAAGTCAACATTATTAATTAAAAATAAGTAAATACATTAATGAATCAATGAATGAATAAATAAAAAACCCATATATATATATATATATAAGATCTTGAGTCGATTTTCCGTAGAACAGTGCTCGATACGTCGAAGTAGAGCTAAAT
>JAQMYF010000010.1:4721160-4761791 GCA_030014195.1 Neosilurus mollespiculum | reverse complement strand
GGGTGGGTGGGTGGGTGGATGGGTGGATAGGTGGATGGATGGGTGGGTGGCTGGGTGGATGGATGGATGGATGGCTGGGTGGATGGATGGATGGATGGGTGGCTGGGTGAATGGATGGGTGGGTGGGTGGATTTATTGGATGGATGGATGGGTGGGTGGCTGGGTGGATGGGTGGATGGATGGGTGGCTGGGTGAATGGATGGATGGGTGGGTGGATGGGTACATGGATGGATGGATGGGTGGGTGGATGGATGGATGAATGGGTGGATGTCATGCAGTAACTGAGCCTGTTCGTATCTCACAGTCCAGCACCTAGTGCTTTGTTCGACAGTACGGGAATGAATAAGTCCCCCGTAATGGGGTGCGACTCATATCGAAGGCCAACTTTTCTGTGTAAGATGTAAGCGCAGTGGTGCTGAAGTCCAGAAACGAACAGATGATGAGATTATAACGTTTTTAAATAATGGGCTGATCTTTAATGAGCCACGCTTAGGAGTCTGTAAATCATCTCATGTGTGAAATTAAAGTGAATTTAAAAGCAGTTATAAGAGGCGTGTGACGTCACCAGTGGTGCTTTCTTGTTTTGTAATGAAGCTTCTTTTGAAATTAGTCGTACTGCCACGTCATCTGATGTCACTGCCGCACCTGCGCAGCCATCTTGTACTTCTCCAGAGAGGAAGGAAGAAAAGCAAGGATAAAACAGACGTGTTGTTATTCAGTATAGTAATGTCCAGTAAGTAAAGGAAGGAGCGAGCAGAAGAAAAAAACCCCAGCGGTGTTTAGTGTAACAGTAGCGGAGAGGAAACAGACAGCAGTGTTCGCCACAGTGCCTCAGAAACACACACAGAGGAATCATCTGTTAGGAGTGAAAAGAGGAAGGAAGGAAGAGCGTCCGTCAGATTTCCACCTAAAAAAAAACCCCACAGACCGGCCTTCACCCACCATGAATCCTGAATAGTAAGTATTACTCTTATTTAACCACACCTACACTACAAATGGACCATTTCCACTCGCTTCACATCCACTGTAGGGTTAAAACCATGGCGTCGTTGGCGCACAAGCATTGTCACTTCGCCTAGTTTAGCCCCCGTCAGCTGGCAAGCTTGGCTTGCTAGCTAAACCAGAGTTATATCGTGCACCCGTTTTGTGACACGATACACTTCCTTTGCTGTGATTGGCCTAACTCGGAGACCTCTCCTGATGGTTCACCACGAGCCAATCCAGGCGCAGAACGCTTCATGCCACCAGCCAGTCCTAGCGCTGGAGGCGGGAGGTATCGCAAAACGGGTTTGTTATGCTAATTTAACGAATATAACCAAACTAGCTAGCTAGTTAAAATAATAGTGGCCGTGTGTGGTGGTTTAACACATTTGTACGGGTTCTGTTAAACGTCCACAGAGAGCCGGTCTCTGTTAATATCTTTTTTTTTTTAATGTTTGGACAGAGTGTTTTTTTAAACTGTCAGTGGGCTAATTTACGTTGGTTGCTAATCGAAAGTGACGCCATAGGTTTATGCCGCAGCCGGTTTCTTGTCGTTTTGTTTGCCCTCATTAGGTGAAATTTGTTGATTTCACACGAGCAAGGCTTCCTTAATATTACCAGAGAAGCTAAATAAAACCGAAGTTTATCGTTAGCCTCGTCGTTAGTTTGGTGTGTGACTGGGTTGGGCCTGTGAAGTCTCTGGGCTGTGGCTGGAGGAGGAAGAGGGGGTCATTGGCGATAGTGTAGTTTAGGGCTGAACGATATGGCAGCAAACTAGCATCACGATACTTGGACATTTTTATCATGCACGATAATTGTGTTAGTGACAGCTCACCTATATAGGTGGCTCAAGAAAGACAATGTTATACAGTAAATTTGAAGCATTGGTGCAGTGGTGGCACGGGGGGAAGGCTCTGGGTTACAGATCCAAAGGATGGAGGTGCAAGACCCAGTACCACCCATGTTGGGCCCTTGAGCATGGCACTTCTCCTTCAGTTGAATAAAAATAACACATGCAAGTCACACTGGGTAAGGGTGCCTGCCAACTGCTGTAAACATATACAACCTGGAAATACTCGGGCATTATTGTCATGATGCAAACTATATTTTTGCTTGACCATTCGGTAGGTATGGGATGCCAACGGTGCTGCAGGTGTGGCGTGTCTAGTTTTTTGGACCATATTGGCGATAGCAGAATATCACATGATAGTTTAGACCAGTCACCATCGAACGTGGTCTGTGCGGTGTCGTCTGCAGTTGAAACAATGCAATGAACCAGAGCTCACTGATATACGGTATACATTTTAGTTATATATACATCAATGCAGGAGATCATCACTCCCAAAGTTCACATGAAACAAAGCCAAAATATAAGCACATCTTTAGAACAAACGTGGCAGTTTACCCTATATGTAATATGTTTTATAATGCAAAAAAATTAAAAATAAAATAATAGAAATAAAAAACACATCTAACAGTTTGAATTACCAGCTGACTTATCACAGGTTTTCCTGGATGGCTGGACCACATTAGACCCTTTTCCAAATGTATAAAATACAGAATATCCTCATAATGAAACATTACATGAAACAATAAATTAAACAGTACTTTAACACTGAAATAAAATGCTAACTATTCATCTATTTTTCTAAATAATAACCCAAATGTAATTTTTCCCCCCCTAGTGCATTTAATCAGACTGTTCACCTGATCCACAAAACGCTTAGTTTCTTCTCAAATTTCTACCTTGAAACTTCTGTCCATTTCTCTAATACTGGCAGTGTAGCCAAAGTGTAATATCATACTAACAAATAGTATGTAGGGAATTTTTCCTTTTAATGCACTTTGTTTACAGTGAGATTTCCTGATCCATGTGATATAAAATAGGTAGAGGATCAAGAAAACCAGGTCGTTACCAGAAACTCACTGAATATAAAAACAAGCTCTTTGTACATTTACCATAGGCGAAGAATAACACCCAGCACTGCTGCTTGTGCATAAACGAAGTTTATGTATGTGGTAGGTGTTACCATGGCAATAAATCTCGGGCTCAGCTTGATATGAGATTTGGGTGGAAGTAAATTAGGCCGGTGGATTTTAGCATGTGGATTGTTTAAATATATTTTATTTTGGACACATTTAACCTCACATGCGCATCATTTTGAAAAAAAAAAAAAAAGACGAAAAAACATCATTCAAATGAAAGTTCAGATTAAAACCACAGACATGTTTGCACTGGTTACCTGATTGGGACAGAAACAAAGCTCTTAATAGAACATGTCTGACATTTAAAATTCAGGTGAATAAACTAGCAAAAAAAAAAGTGCAAAGAAAAGCAAAAAATAAATAAACTACACTCAGTAAGCTATTTTATATTGGCGCTCCTGCTGGTGCGAGCAGAGCACCATACATAAGAAATCGGTTTGATTCTGCATGGCCTGTACGTCCACCTGTTTGTCCAGTGTCCATATGAATCGCAATGCTGATTGGCTTTTCACTCTGGCAGGAACTTGACGTGTGCCAGTTTCCAGGAATGTATGCTAAAACCTTTTTTGTTTTTGAAAACTTTTAAGGTGACATCAATTATTTTATAGTGTGTTATTACCCATTCACCACATACACCCCCCCCCCCCCCCACCACCTCCCTGCAGAAAACATGCCTTAAACTTTTATAACATGAAACAAATAATTAATTAATTATGAACGGAAAACAAACACAGCCCACAAAAATCTCATGGGGAGCTGAGCTTTTTTATGCAGTGCCTAAATCTGTATTATACCCTATAGGTTTAATTTAACACCTCACCACATCTGTTTCCTGGCTCTCTATACTTTACCTGGTTCTTCATGAAACATGCACTTGCTCATTGCTGATACATACAATATGGTCAGAAAAGCATTATTTGGTGCAATCTGTCATGATAGCACATATCTACATATTACCTGCCTCTTCAGAGTTGTCCTGTTAATGTGGCCTTTGCACATGAACACAAGAGCAAACCGTATGACATGCTGTGTGCACTAACTGCTGATTGCTTCACAGCAGATGTGACACATCACGTTGCATATGTAACGTAAATCCTCAGCAGTGGTATGTGCTCAGAATTCAGAAGGCACCAGAACAGCTAGTCGATTGCAACATATTGGATAGTTAAGAAGGGAGTCACATGGGAGTGTTTATCAAGGGGATGAGCCTTGTTTTTGTTTACCACTTTACCTGGTGTTATTATTTTGCATTATAATTTTTATAAGACACCAGCTTACGAAGTATAAAATGCAATATTTATATTACATTTCTGCACAATCGTTTTAATTAAGTTCAGTTATTTTATATAGTTACTCTAACCATTTAGTTGTGTAGCTGCTATAAATATTGCTTCCAAAATAGTGTGCTTTTTTTTTTTTTGGACATATTGAATATTTTCTTGGTACAGTGAGTATTTTATGTGCAGGAACATGAAGGTGTGTTTACTCCAAACTCTGTGGAGAAACAGATGCAGTGGTTTAGGTTTATGAAATACTAATAGGTGTTTGAAAGAATGATCGTGGAAATATGAACCATGTTTATCCCCAAACAAGCTCCTTTTTGCCTTTAGATGATTTTTGTCTTCACTCCCTTCACTGTGTTTTTAACTGTAATCCTCTGTGATAATTGAGCTGAAATCTGATTTCTGCTTTTCAGTGACTACCTGTTCAAACTGCTCCTCATCGGTGACTCTGGAGTGGGCAAGTCATGTCTCCTGTTGAGATTTGCAGTAAGTACATAGCTCAGTCCGTCTGTTTTTAATCAAACTAAATAAGATAATGAAACCGATCCTTTCTGGCACGTTAAGCTTGTTGGCAAATATGTACTTTTGATGGTTGCCATCATCATTTGAACAGCACCTGTGTGACTGTGTGATATTGTGAGATGAATAAACTGTACGTTTCAACTGAAGACCTGGTTTCATTTAGTCTGTGGTGGGAAGTGGAAAAGTCCCACTGGGATCTTCCTGGTAAGGTGTAGGCCTAGTGTTCTCCTGATTTACTAGATAGAGTGAGCTGGGAAGTGGACGACATTTTGCATAAGCCTCAAAGCACAAGGATAATCATATGCAAGGCAATAACACTGAACATTCTCTGTCATAGTCGCATTGTTTCTCAAAGTCCTTTTGGAAAGATGTATAATGTGTAATAACAGTCATTTATTTTAAATTATAATAATTATATATTTGTTTATGTTTCAAACTGATTGTGACGGTGCATTCTTGTTGTCTAGGACGACACGTATACCGAAAGCTACATCAGTACCATCGGAGTGGACTTCAAGATCCGTACAATTGAACTGGATGGCAAAACTATCAAGCTCCAGATTGTGAGTGACGTCTAAATCATTTTAATTTAATCAGCTGCTACTGGTTTTTTGTTTTTTTTCTAGATCAGTTTGAACTTTGAGGTTGAGTTTCTTCAAACATCCATCCATGCATTTATTTTTCTATATCACCTATTCACTGAGGGTCGCAGATGAGCCGATGTTGGGTAAGAGGCAGGGTACATCCAGGACAGGTTGCTAGTTTATCACAGGGTTAAGACAGAGCGAACAGCAGCAGTTCACATTTACATTCACTCCTGAGGCCAATTTAGAGTAGCCAGCTGACCTAATCTGCATGTCTTTGAACTGTGGAAAGAAACTGCACTAATTCGAGAAAATGCATGAAGGCTTGAGGAGGACATGCACATAAAGGCCCCAGGCAAGTGTCAGGTTTGAAGCCAGAACCTGCTTGGTGTGTGGTGTGCCACCCCAACTTCAGACATTGTCTACAAATGTGGAGACATCAAATGTGGAGAAAATGTATCCAGTGATACGCTATATATCTATATATCTCAGAGTACTGATTAACAATTGTTCATAAATACCAGGCAAGTATGATATTTAACAATTACTAACTGAGGTGAAGTATGATGCAGAGAATTATTCTGTCAAAGGGGTTGATATCTGCTGAGGCCAAAGGTTGAATAATTGTCATATGAATTCTATAATTTTTATTATTTATTCAAAAATTACTGTGTTGCACATTCCAGTTGTCCAATAATCATTTAACTTATCCGATGGCAACAATGCAATAATTCAGTTATCCAATGGCAATGATGATGTACCAATAATTATTTGGTGGCCTTCCATCAATCAGAAATGAGAAAATCTCTTGAATCAATTATAAAGAGAATTATTTGGTCGTGGGGTTGTTATGTCATCCTCTGAGACCGGATAATTCTCCATATCATATGAAAGGCGAATTCTATAAATTGAATATATTTTTCAAGTTGTCAGTCATCGTGTGCCAGTCCTGCAATAATCATTCAGCTTATCCGTTAGCAATAATTCAATAATACTTTATTAGTGCAGAAATTTGTCTTTTGGAAGAATGCCAGGAATTATTTGAAGACAATATCTATATTATCAATATAATAATGATAATAATAATAATTCAGTTTCTTTTTTTGTCTTACCATCTTCTCCAATCTGTTTCTCCCTCTCAGTGGGACACTGCTGGACAGGAAAGGTTTCGCACCATCACTTCCAGTTACTACAGAGGAGCCCATGGCATCATTGTGGTGTATGATGTCACTGATCAGGTAATGCAGCGTGAATTATTTACCTCGTAAGATAAAACAAGTGTAATAATGTACATACTGCAACATGGCTGGAGATAAAATTGGGGATCTTGTTCAAAAAAGGGGGGGGTGGGGGTGGAGAGAGAAGACATGAACTGTCGTACTGTGCTATAGGTGTTGCTCTAAGCTCAAGTTTGGTACATGTACCAGTGTTATGTATGTTGTTATAATGCATACTCCTTGCTTATTAATTAAACTGAAGCGAGAATCATTAAAAACTCAGATAAAGAGTTCCAACGATTTATATAACAAACAGTACGAGGTGAGACTTGATAGCTCATAGATCTACAGGAACCAGGGCATACTCAGCATCCCAGTCGTCTGATTTAATAAATAAACAGTCAGTGAGTCGATGTGAGGGATTAACCTAATGATTGGTTATTGTTAATGATTGTTATTAGAACTATGTTGAAGTCAAATAGTCTGAAAAAATGAACCTTGTCACAGTAAAAGCCCACAGCCTTTACTCCTTAAGTCCTTGTTATGTTACTCATGTGTAACTTGGTGAATTTTTTATGAAAGGCTCTTGTGTAATGACCTGTTTGATTCAGTTAGCGAGAGGTGCTGTGCCACCTATTGGAATTGAGACAAAAATTGATGTAGCTGTGTGCATTATTCTTACACTGCAGCTAATTGGCCACTTAGTCTTATATGTCAGGGGGTTGTTTAGCACATACATTCATTTTCTGCACTTTACTTTTATGCAAGTCAATTTTTTGAGGTATGTTGGTGCTTTATAGAAACCTTACTGGGTAAGTGTATTGGAGCAGATTGTGCAATTTATTCTCTCTCTCTCTCTCTCTCTCTCTCTCTCTCTCTCTCTCTCTGTGTCTGTAGGAATCCTACAACAATGTAAAGCAATGGCTGCAGGAGATTGATCGCTACGCCAGTGAGAACGTCAACAAGCTGTTGGTTGGGAACAAGTGCGACCTCACCACCAAGAAAGTTGTGGACTATACAACAGCCAAAGTATGTCTTAGACAAGCCTCAGCGCTTTCACTACTTCAAAGCCTTGTCACACACACAGCGGGACATAAATAAAGAACGCGAAAGAAGTTGACAAAGTAAAAGCAGTGTTAATATTCACATTGAATGCGATGTGATCATGTGAGCATTCTGCTAAATTAATCACCAGTGGAGTCGTCAAGACGATGATGAGCTGGCTTTTATTTATTTTATTTATTTATTTTTTTTTAAACATGATCAACAACAACAAAAAAAAAAAACACCTGAGGTACACCCTATTCTGAGAAGGAGGTAATAACGGGGAAATTGAACTGCTTAGACCAGGAGTTGAAACTGTATCACAGCCAGGTTCTGGCCGGTATCAGGATATCTGTGGGTTAGTGTTTAAAGTCGTTGTCTTTAACATATTTGTTGCACTTGTTGAGTAGTGCTAGAGAGTGAGACACAAACTCAGTTTCTGCAATCTCCTCTCCGTTATCATTGGTTGAATGTTTTTCTTTCGTGGATGGCATGCCAAATGTTGTTCCTGTGGCGGAGAAAAGTAAACATTGCCTTTCCCCCCCTCCCCACACAAAATTTAATCTTTGATGTGAAAGTGATCATTTACACGATAGCTGTTAAAAAATATAGTGTTGCGCCAATTAATCCGCCCTCCATGTGAAAAGGTCTTCAGAATGGCTCCTTTTTAGTTTAATTCTATAACTAGTAGATAATATAGAAACTTTTACATTGGAATCAGAAGGGTCTCTTTGTGTTTGCAGGAATTTGCTGACTCTCTTGCAATCCCTTTCCTTGAAACGAGCGCTAAGAATGCCACCAACGTGGAGCAGGCCTTCATGACCATGGCTGCCGAGATCAAGAAGCGAATGGGACCGGGAGCTACGGCTGGAGGAGACAAACCCAACCTGAAGATCGAGAGCACTCCAGTTCGACAGTCCGGTGGTGGCTGCTGTTGAAGAGCCTCTCTCTCGCACACACACACAAAAATATCCCTCTCTCTCACACACACACGCGCGCACACACACACACACACACACACACACACCTGCATACATCTAGGAGCATAAGAACAGAAGGTGAAAATGTCCTAACATTCTCATGGGAGTAACCACTGCGTTCGAAGCCAAAGTTTGAGGTTTTAACTTATCTCATGGCTTCCTTGCAAGGAGTTTTGTAGCTTCCTCTATGAGATCCTGGTCCTCTCCTTGGTTTTATACTCCTAGACTCACACCCTCTCTTTCTCAAACCTTTGTCTTTTCAAACCTTGACCTATTCTTCTACATTAGTCTCGCCTGCATTCATTTGCCTCCCATAACCCACCACTCTCTACAGACACAATGATTCCTGAGTCACTAGAAATCGTCCTGTCCGATAACCAACAGGTACAGAATAAAGGCTAATTGGCTTTTGAAGGACACCCTGTTTATTGTATGCAGAGCTGAGAGATGTGAACGAGGAGGGAATGTTACGTAATTGTCACTCACACGAGTCTCTGCAGTCTTGCATTCACAGATCCAACACACAAACCCTTGTTGAATTGTGGAAGTTTCTTTGGCTGTTGAGTGTATAAAGAATGAAAAACAAACAAAAAAAGGCAATATTATATATTTCATATTCTGATCTTACTAGGATTATTATTAATTTTAAGACTTATTGTAGGGTTTTTCTTTTCCTAATCATAATTATTGTACAAAGGCTTACTGCTGTCAAATGAAGGTGTTTGGCGGGGAGGGGTGGAAAGCTTGATGTCTGGGGTTTAGGCTGGATGACTAAAGCTACTGTTCCCTGTTACCTCATTTAGCTCCTCCCCTGTCATTGGTTTTCAGTGTATTCAGGAGCAGGACAAAAAAAATTCAGACTGGAACTGAAAAGCCTAGTGGTGGCACTATTTTCTGTTCTGTATTTAAAGTGACAGTCAGTTGTTGTCCTTTGTCGATGACCGCTTGGTGCAGTAAGGCCGTGGTATACGTAAAATTCACACAAGTTTTGTGTAGAGTAGGTTAATTTTGGATTGCGAGGTTTTTTTTTTTTTGTTTGCTTTTTCTCGTGTGTGATGGCTGTCACATATTCCACTCTGTGCGAGCCATTCTGTCCTGTCAAAATTACCATTGCATTCAAGTTTCTTTTATTTTTTTTTTTTGGCCGAGATGTCTTAGGTTTGACGTGTGTTTTGGCATTTTGGTTTTCTACAAAATCTGTACAGGCATTGAGCATGGTTCATGTACCAACTCTGTGTTTGGCACACCCCATCATCCCTGCAGAACTGTGTGGTTTAGAAGTGTCTTTGTACGTGTAGATAAAGCATAAACATACATGTTGAGGGGTTAAAGTTGACGTTCTCTTGAGTCTGAGTTCAATCAGTTGGATGTTTGTACTGTGTGTCTTTTTCAAGATGGAGGATGTTGGGACTGACTGGTCTTGGCTTTTAGACCGGATATGACTTCCCTTAGCCTCCAAAAAAGCAAAGAGCAGCACTTGTTATTAAGTCCCTTTTTTTTTTTTTTGCCTGAAATTAGGCCTGAAATAAACTCTAAAATAATCTACAGGACCTTTCTTCATTTGATCCAGACCAGTACAAAAAATCTTGGCAGTAGGAGGGTTATTAACTGCCCGGCTATAAAAGTAATGCACTCTAATATTGTGTTAGACCGCCTTTAGCCTTGATTACAGAGTGTAATCGCCATGGCAGTGTTTTGAGCAACATCACAGCACTTATTTCCATACATTTATTTTATTTCCTTATTTCCATGTTGGGTTAATTTTTCCCTGACATTGTGACTTGATGAGGAAAAACTTGAACCACTCCATAAAGTCTTCTCCAGTGCATCCCAAACACTTTCAATATGGTTAAGATCAGAACTTTGTGGTGCCAGTTCATGTGTGAAAATGATTCTTCATGCTCACTGAACCACTCTTTCACACTTTTAGCCCCGATTTTATATCCGTGCCATCAGGGAAGAAAACGTCCATTGATGTGATAAAACCTGGACATTCTGTACATTCAGGTCATCAGCTGACTTACTTTATTGCCACATTAAGCTGGTGTTACTCAGTCAATGTGTTATGCTGCTTTAATTATTTGTCATCTTGGCTGGTGAGTTCGTCCATCATTGCCGAGCCCCAGGTTAGGTGTAAATCTGTCCCTGGCTGCATGTTACATGGGGATCAATTTTTTTTTTTTTTGCAAGGAAAATTATTGTTGCTGAGCCTTGACCTGACAAACTGAAGCAACAATACCATGGTGATTACATGCTGTAATCAAGGCTTAAGGTGGTCCATTAAAATACTTTTTTAATCTTGTACTTGTTTTCTTTTGGTCAGCTCTTGTAAAGTGGTCATCAAATTAAAGCACCCTGTTCAGTGTGATTCCAACTTCAAAAAAAAAAAAACAATATCCCTCCCCTGAATGTTTTGGATTCAAAGCCTATGAGCACCTCGGGTGGACAGCAGACAGTGTTTTTGTCCTAATATTCATATAGAATGTTGGTCTAGAAAAAAGAAATAGATGCAGTTTGTAGACTTCATTGTTTAAGTGTTGACCTGTCTGAAATAAGTTGCACCAGAGTCTTTCATATCGTAATATCTGAAACCGAGCCATTGAAAACTGCTTTTAATGTCACTTCAGCCACTGCTAACGTAAGAATAATGACTTTTTTGGGAGACGTTAAGTAACTGATGGGATTGGTGGCATGGGGGTGGAGGGAGCAGTAGCAGGCTGGTCGGGGGGGGGGTATACAGGGTGGGGTTGGGTTTACTGTATTTAGGAACATTCCTTCTATTTCAATTACATGTGTCTTCAAAAGAAAATCTCAGACCTGTTCTCCATCACACATTAAATTCAAGTGCACCGTTTCCAACATGTCCAGAATGTTTTTTTCTTCATGAGGCTTGCTGGTCTGATTTTAACCTATGAATTGAGCTATTACCTTGTGATGCTGTGTGTCTGATTAACGGATATGGGCCTGGGGCAATACTGTCAAGGGGTGGGGCATTGATACAGTTGGGAAGGGCTACTTCTGAATGTGATGGAATTTTGCTGCGTGCTTTTTTTGTTTTGTTTGTTTGGCTTTTACTTTTTAAATTTTCTTTCTTGTCCTCTCTCTGTCATTTGCACATCTCTATGTTGCTTTGGGTGAGGCACGATGAAGTCACAGGCGACGGGTGTAGCGAGCACCAGGCCGGTAGTTCTTCCCCTCTCCCTCTGCTTGCTCACTCTGGTGCTCTTTCATAGCTCAGTTTGGTCATGGTTTTTCTTCTTTCTGTATATATTATTATAAATATATATAATAAAATTGATCAATGTCTTAAATGTGTTAATTTTTATTTTTTTTTGGGGGGGGGGGGGGTGTTATTATCATGAATAGCATATCGGATTTATTCATTAGTGAACATGACAGTACGGCTATGTGGTAATGTGCTCTCAGTGCAGCTATTACTGTCAGAATATCAGCTCTTAAGCAATTTATTATTCATATTCATAAACAAGGTATTATCCTGTGGGACTTTAAAGCATCTCTGTCTCTGATCTGAGGTAACAGTTTTTAGTTTAATATGACTCTGACGAGACAATCTTAATGTTTTGTTTGACAAAATCTAGATAACTGGCTTTAAAATTAAATATGTTTCACCACTTATCTGTGAAGCATCATCAGTTTTACTCAGTAGCTTTAAATAGCAACTGTTGAACGTTTAACGTACTAACAATCATCCGCCATCAGTCTAAATCCATTAAAATAATTGCACACACAGTGCTCAGGTAGGCATTACTTACAGTATCTTATATTTACAAGTAGGTGGACATAAAACAACTACATACATAGAAATAAATTTAGTTTGCTTTTGACCTGTAAATGGCCTCTGTACTGTATATCTTGTTCTTACATGCTAGGGGCAGTGTGCATAGTGTTGGTGGGGAGGCAGTGATGACCTTGAGTTATTTATAGTCACGGAATGAGCTGCAGTCTGCAGACACGACTGTACCACTGCTCAGACTTCCCTGAGAAACAGATGAGGAGAATAGAGAGGAGGCGGGATAGTCTACTTAAACCTCTCTCTCTCTCTCTCTCTCTCTCTCTCGCTCCCTCCATTGTGGTGGGTCATCACTGCGATTCATCTAAATACGTTGTGTTTATAATAGTTTTTTACTCAAACACAAATCAATAATCCTAACGTCTGCCGATGGTGAATTGTTTAGCATGTCTGCCTCACAGCAAGAAGGCCTGGGTTCGATTCCCGGGCTCGGGGTGTTTCTGTGTGGAGTTTGTATGCTCTTCCTGTGCTTGTGTGGGTTTCCTTCGCGTACTCCGGTTTCCTCCCACAGTCCAAAAACACACTGCACAGTAGGCTAATCGACTGTTCCACATCACCCCTAGGTGTGAGTGTGAATGGTTGTGTGAGTGCTGGCCTTGCGATGGACTGGCGAGCTGTCCAGGGTGTACCCCGCCCTCGCCCAGAGTCAGCGGAGATGGGCTCCAGCCTCCCTGCGACACCAATTAGGATTAAGTGGCTTAGAAAATGAATGAAAGTATGAATGTCTGTTGATCCACACAAAGTTCATTATCTTTTTTTTTTTGAGTACTTTGCTTGTCCACATTAAGCAAAGCATAATTTCCTTTTTATTCCATCAGCTTTATTTACATTTTCTCTCAACAACATTTTCTTCTTTTTCAGCATGTTGATCTCTTGGTACAGTAACAGTTCAGTACATTTACTCGCCAAGTCCGTTAGTCCTTTTCTTTCACATGCAGTCCTGCTGTCTCAGTCAATGGGGCCTTGGAAGATGAGCTTGACGTGGCCGTGTTGGCCAGTGAGCCATGTGCCACAGAACGGGCATGCTGCGTGGAAGGCATGTGTTCCGTGCGGCAGTGGGATCTGGCTCCAGCCTTGTGCCGTTTTCTCTGAGCACACGTGGCCACAGGGGCAGAAAGCATGTGTCGGGGGCCCTGCGTCCAGATACAGGCCACCCTCACAGCCCAGCCACAGAGGTACATAGGGACCCACCTTCCTGCACATGGGGCACTCACGCTCAGCTGCCCCCACCGCCTTATCCTTCTCCCTGCGGAAGCCCCAGTTGTGGTAACCGTGGACGTGACCGCAGTTCATGTAGACCCAAGGCTGCTTCTTGTCAACGGTGGCACGTTGTGCCAGGCTGGGGAAGGCCAGCGTGTTGAAGCCCACCGGACACTGAGGACGTGCAGCATTCAGCTCCTGGCGCAGTGATTCAAGCTGCTTGAGCGTGGGCGTGCGCCGTAGGCCACTCGGGCTCCGCCACAGCAGTGTGGCGCCACACAGGTCAATCAGAGAACCATCCTGCAGTGTATTTGACTCATTCTCAACCTGCGAGAGTGGAAAGCCCACACAGTGGTGAGGATTTGGACAGATCCACGCATCACAAGACTCAATAGTGCTTGGATTTTTAGATAAGCACTCCCTCCAGACAATGATCTCTAGCTTTTTTTTTTGGTCTGTTTCTTTCTTTTTGCATCTTTTCACACTTCTAAGCATTTTTATCTTCAATTTTTATAATAGTATGTATGACACTGTCATTGTTAGAAATTTTGTAGCAATTATTTTCTGTGGTTGGCTGTGTGGTTAGTGTGATTGTTATCAAATACACGACTTGGCTTTAACCTTGTAGCAAATTTCAAGGCTCCTACCACACTGTTGTTTCAGCCCTACTCACCAGTTTTCCTCTCTGTTGAGCCGAGCGCGTTTCTCTCAGGGCAAAGACGTTCCCACACACCGATATCTCCCGCCACACACCAGGAGTAGGCTCGGACACAAACTCTTCCACAGGGTGCATCACTAACACCCCATTGGTGGTCAGCCCGTCCATCAAGCCATCTGAGGTCCGCCATTTAGCTGCTCGCTCCTAACGACAGGGCAAAATTATTTTACCCATGAAGACCGCTTTGATTTTAAACATACAATTTCACTCAGTAATCCTTGTGTTCTCACTCTTACATCACGGGCAATATTGAGGCTTTTTATAACAATATTTATGTCCTGATAGACATGCAGTAATTCTCTTATATATTTATTTCCTAGGCTTTTTCTCTCCCGATAATCCCCACCTCCACAGAATGGCAGTGGGCAGAGGGAGTCTGTTGTGTGCCAAGGACATTAGTGTGTGTCAGAACTCATGCTGTGGTAAATCTGAACATGAATCACTTACTGGTACAATCCATCACAATCCTTTATTTAACTGCCTTTTTTAAATACTACCTTGTATATTTTGCCATAGTGCATTTTTCAATGAGTGAAGAACACATTTACTTATAGTGCATGGTACGTAGTATAGTGGAGGGCCTCCTGTAGGAAGTTCCTTCATAGATTCAATTCATATGCTAATATTAAAACTGTAAAATATTAAAATAGCAAAGTAGTATCAAAAGTGTCTGTTCATCTGGCCTATGATAAATAACGACCACATCTTAAAAATTATGTCTGAAAATATGATTACCCGTTCATTCGTTTGCTGAACCACCCGCTAAAGTATTTCTACTAGGGAAGCTGGAGCCTATCTCAGCCAACTCGAAGGCAGGGTACACCCTAGACAGCTCGCTATTCCATCGCCAACTCCCACACAACCACTTCCACCACATCTGAGGGAAGTTTGGAACAGCCAATTAGCCTAATGTGCATGTCTTTGGTCTGTGGGAGGAAACTGGAGTATCTGGAGGAAACCCACACATGCACGGAGAGAACATCCGCACAGGAACACTCGCACCAGGCCCAGAAATTGAACCCAGGTTTTTGTGAGGCAGACGTGCTAACCACTACGCCACCGTGCCGCCCTAAAACATACTTAACAAAACTGAAAATATATGTAGACTTTACTGAAGCAAACGATTCTCAAGGATCCTTTCACTAGGTCCCTGTAACTACTCATTGGGTTGTCTTACAGTATCAGTTACTCAAATCATTTCACTCTAAATGTATTACTGTATTTCTGAATTGGTGAAAAGGATACCCCAGAATATATCTAATTCAAACATATTTATTCATTCATTTATTTTCTAAACCGCTTAATCCTACCGACTCAAGGCGATGGCGGGGAACTGAACAGCTCGCCAGACCATTGCAGGGCCAACACAAATACAACCATTCACACTCACACCTAGGGGTGATTTGGAACAGCCAATTAGCCTACTGTGCATATTTTGGACTGTGGGAGGAAACCGGAGTACCTAGAGGAAACCCACGCAAGCACAGGGAGAGCATGCAAGCTCCACACAGAAACACCCGAACCCAGGACCTTCTTGCTGTGAGGCGGATTTAAATAAAAACCCATTTATACCCACTATCTATAATTCAAATATATTTAATTAAAAATAAATGTATTTATGATATAGTGTAAAAACTCCCAACCTATGTTATGACGCAAAGTTCTGGAGTCCATTTATTCAAATGCTGCTCATGCAGAAATGCTGCTTATATATGCATACTTGTAAAATCTGTTTAGTAATTACAGAATGACGCTTGTTGATTATGGAGTGACAGGTTCAACTCTCATACAAACATCACCTCATCTGACTGAGCAGCTGGATCTCTGTTCAAAACTCACACATCTTAAAGAATTTCCATCAGAGTCATTTTAATGGCAGACAAATTCTGTTGTGGCAGTCTTTCTTTTTTTTTTTTTTGCTACATCAGTGATTGCTACAATGACTCACCCCAAGGAAGATGTTTTTTGAAGAGTCGAAGCCAGCAGCATAGATGCGGGCTGTGTAGGGGGCGCTACGCTCACACATGATGCGGCATGCGTAGCGAGAGATGGTGCTCTGTGCTGATTGGCCTCCGTCTCCTCCTGCACCTCCCTGACTCTGACCTTGGCACTGCCCGCTGCTGCCCGCCATATCCGTCACCACAAAGTCGATCATGCTCTCTGTGGAACGACCAATCTTGTACAGAAACAAAGACATGACATGTACATGATATAACAGTTAAGGTGAAAACTAAGCCCTAATGCCCTGTACAGTGACTAAGTTTAGCGCTTTGTTCACTCCGCACACTTAAACTTTTTCACATTTTATAACATTGTAACCTGAGGTTACCCCTTGCCTTATTATGTTACCCTTTGCTTGTTAGTTGCTTCTCTGACTAATTCTCTTCTTATCTGGACTCTGACTTTAGGCAGAAGCCCCACTGTAGGCACAGTTACAGCTGTGTCATTCTCCCTCGCTCTCTCTCTCTCTCTCTCTCTCACACACACACACACACACACACACACACTATATATATATATATATATATATATATATATATATAGCAATGTGCAGTGAAAATTGGTATTTTCAGTGTTTTTTTTTATTAGCCATACTTTTACCTCAATATACTTGTTGGAATGATTTTTTGGTTCTCAATAGCATTGTTCAATACATTTTCAACAAATAAATTATTCTTTTTATTAGGAATCCTTTTAGACAAAAGTGGTGGTGTATAATCTTCACTGCAAACTACTGTGGGTACATACATATATATATATATATATATATATATATATATATAATTTTATTTATAAAAAAATTAAAGAAGACAAAAAATTTTTGAGGTGTATTTACTTAATGCAACTTACAACAGCCAAATGAAAGTTATTACTTAAAGTAATAAATAAATAAATAAATAGATAGATAGATAGATAGATTGAAGTGTAACTGAAAACAAACAACTAACTATGGGAGGCAAGGCACTGCCAAAAGCTCTCAGGAATAAAATTGTGGACAGGCACAAGCCAGGAGATGCAAAATGGAATACAAAAAACCCAAAAGGCTTAATCAATTCCTTGAAGCACAGTAAAGTCCACAATCCAGAAGTGGAAAGTGTTTGGTACTATTAAGACCCTTTCTGGTTCAGGCCATCTCTCCAAACTGGATGGAAAAGAGGGGAGGAAATGAGTCACAGAGGCTACTAAAAGGTCTGTGGCAACTTTCTTAAGCAATTACAGGAATCCTCTACAAATGTGGCTTGTATGGAAGGGTTGTAAAGAAAAAAAGCTACTACTTAATTGAGCTTTGTCAAAATGCACTTTAATATTCTGAGGCTGAATAGAAAAAGGTGTCATGGTCAGATAAGACCCAAATCATACTATTTGGCCCAAATGCCCAATGGTATATCTGAAGGAAAGCCAATATAGCTGACCATCCAAAGAACACCATACCTACAGTAAAGCATGGTGGTGGTAGCATCCTGTTGTGTAGGTGTTTCTCTGCAGCGGGGACTGGGTTAATTGTAAAGGTAGAAGGAAATGTGGATGGCGCAAAACATACTGGGGGAAAATTGAGGCAAAGTTGTCAGTGGGAAGAAGGTTCACCTTCCAACTTGATAGTGACCAGAAGTGACCACATAGTGGCTAAAGGGAAAAAAGTGAATGGCCTTGTGTGGCCTGGTCAGAGCTCAGACTTAAATCCAACTGAAAATCTATAGAATGACTTGAAGACTGAGGTCCACCAACGGTCACTGTCCAATCTGACTAAGCTTGAACAGTTCTGTATGGAAGAATGGGCAAATACTGGACAGACTAGATGTACAAAGTTGGTAGAAAAGTATCCCTACAGACTCGTGGCTGCAATCAAAGCAAAAGGTGTTTTTTTCCCCCCTGAATTGTTGCTATTCTGTCTTTTACTTGATTGTTAGAAGTTGCACTTAGTAAATACAGCTGGAAAAAAATGTGTGTGTATTAATTTCAGATCGTAAAGTAATAAAATCTAAATATTTTGAAGGAGAGTGATTTTTCTTCTCTAACCCTATTGTAGTGTACTGTTCTCTCTCTCTCTCTCTCTCTCTCTCTCTCTCCCTCTTCGTGTGTGTATGTGTGAACTGTGTTTACCTGAAACATGTCTGTGTTGGAGTCATGTGTGTACTCTACTATAACAGAATGACTCCTTGACAGTGTGTAGGAGATACTGTGCTGGCTTTTGTTGCTCAGTGCCTGAAACACACAGACAGAAATACACCACTCCATCAGATTTTCATCCTTTGTTAGCTCTTTCATTACACCAGTATATGGAACAGTACAGAGGGTGCTCTCAAAATCTCAAATCTTATGCAATGGCCACATTGCAATGTTATATAATGGGTCTTTACTCATGACATTTAGTGGGAGAACCAGGCCATATGAGGTGGATATGTAGGACTACATTTAATGTCAGGTTAAATTTAATGTCAGCCTACTGTTTCTAAAATAAAAGATAAACTTTTAAGTCACTGTGCGATCGAAACTTTGCCTTTCTTGAGAGTAAGAGTGTTGATCTGATGGTGACTCCACACTAAGGAGTGTGGTATTATACAGGAGGGTATGCACAGGCCCACATTTTGTCATTTCCATTCAGAAGTGGTGTGTACTATAGCTGCTGAAGACAGAGTTCACCCCGAGAATGTGTTACTATTTATTCCTACTTTCAGAGGAAAAGGCCACTTCACTGACATTGCAAACAGGCAACCATGTTTACTTGCTACTGTGTCAAACAGACATCTCTAACAACTTATAAAAAATTTAGTGGCCACATTTAGGTTCATAAATATTTGGACACTGACAGGTATTGTTCTTGAGGTAACCGTAATTTTAGCCACCTAACACAGTATATGTAATGTCATTTTCTTAGCATGTTAGCACGTCTGGCTCACAGCAAGAAGGTCCTAGATTCGAGTCCTGGGCTTGGCCGTTTCTGTGTGGACTTTGCATGTTCTCCCCATGCTTGCATAAGTTTTCTCTGAGTACTCTGGATTCCTCCCACAGACCAAAGGCAGGCACATTGGGCTATTTGACTGTTTCAAATTACCCCTGGGTTTGCATGTGAGTGTCAATGGTTGTGTGTGTGTGTTGCCCTGCGATAATCTGGCGAGCTGTTTAGCGTGTACCCTGCCTTGGCCTGTGCCGGCCCAGCCTTCCCACGGCCCTAACAGGAATAAGAGATTCAGCAAATGAGTGAGTTTGTGAGCGAACTGCTTTATCCTTTATCAGGGTTAGGCGTAGGGACATCCTGCTGACTCCATGCGAAGGTGGAGAACACTCTGGTCAGCTCGCCAGTCCATCGCAAGGACAACATACTAAAAAGACACATTCGCATCCACACTGAGGGGCAATTTGGAACAGACAATTAGGCTAATGCGCATGTCTTTGGACTGTCGGAGGAAACCGAAGCACCCGGAGGAAACCCAAGCAAGCATGGGGAGAATATGTAAACTCCACACAGAAACTTCTCCAGTTTCATCCACATCCCCAGGACCTTCTTGCTGTGAGGTGAAATAGCTGACCACGACATCACCATGCCGCCCTCACAGTATATTGAAGTTGGCCAGGTGTGTTATTTTCTCATTATTTCACTTACTGTACAAGTAATCAGAAAAAAAAGTCTACAGTTGATTTAAAGTGTTGCATTTTTAATCAGGTGCTGTTAATTCAGTGTCAGTTCCAAAGAGCTGTCCCTACCAAGCAAGCCATCATTAGGCTAAAAAACTCAGTCCGCAATCGCCGTTAAAAAAAAACAAACAAACCAGAAAAACACATGTAGGCCTAAAAAGAGTGCCAAAAACATGCAGTAAAGTCAGTACAGTTCTAGAACAATATCCTATGGACAGATGAGACAAAGATCAACTTGTTCCAGAATGATACAAACCATACCATCTCTTATAAAGTGTGAACTCAAAGCTGACAGTCTGCACTTTGAAGAGCTGTTCAGGGTGTACCCCGCCTTTTCCCAGTGGCATCTGAGAGTCCCCGCGACTAATAGAAATAAGCGGTTTGGCAAATGAGTGAGTGAGATAGTGAATGAGTGTCTCAATGGTGTGAGTTGCTAAACAGATCAAATCTTTCAAGATTCTGGAGCTTGTGACCACTTAAGTGTATAAGTGGTAAAATTGGTAAACCAGCTAAAGAATATCCAATATTACAAGTACATCTTAACCACATTCACAGCATATCTTTAACAAGTGCAACACACATCCCCACCTTTATTTCATGTCCATACATCTAAGATGCTCTGGTGATACGCAGCACAACAAAAGTTCTTGAAATGTACTGCTACAGCGTTTACAACATTCTCTCATACTAACCTAACACTGCACTGGTCTACAGGGTCATTACACATGTTCATGTTTATCTATGTTAATAAGTCAGGAATGACAGACACCAATTTGTTCTTTGGTTATACTCAATGAAGAATGACAATCAAGTTTGTCAGCTCATTAGCAACTGTCTATATGAATAGAATTGCTTTTTCCTGTTGCTGTTTATATTTGGTACAGTAATCATCAGTACTTGTAGTTTAGATGTCCAGAAAAGAGGCAATATATCAGTTTGATCTTAAAAGGTTTTTAGGATCATTTTATTTACTATGTCATTTTCTCACAGTAATGTTTTCTTTTCACTGACACTAGCGGAGCCGCAAGCTTAAGAAAAATTGGTACAGCATCGATCTGATTTTTTGTGTCACAAACATTGTGTCCGTACGTCCGTCTGTACGTTTACACGTGGGAACCCTGTGGTGATATTTCTCATGCTGGTATATAACCGTCGTAACGCAAATGAATGTCTGAGTGATAGTAACTTATTCTACTCTATATTCCCTTCTAAACTGTTACTTGTTTCAAGCCATAAAATTAACATACACATTTTTAATAAAATAAAATACACTTTTTTTTACAACGTAAACAGAACTCTGTTTACTATATGCAGTAAATATCTTCGTTTTTTTAGCTGGCAAAATAAACTATTAGTGGCGTGCAATGCATTACTCATTTGTATAGAAAGGCTTTCATCCCAAACACACTGAGGAAGCGCATGACGTTTCTGACATGTTTAACATGCTTACGGAAGTGAACCTATCCAGCGGAATGGTATCTCGCTACCCTGTGGTGATACTGAGTTTCCATTAAAGGAATCTTATTTTAATAGCGTAACACTTTCAGACAAAATCAAAACTTCCGGGAGGGGGCGGTCATAACATGACGGTTACACGATATTATGTTATCGATGCCGTCATCAAAATGAAAAATCACATTGAAACCTTGTATCAGGAGAAGTGAATTTTTTCTGAGCTCCGCTTCTGGCAGTGCCTAAATCTTTATAATAAGACCTAAGTTTGGCTAAAGGGCTAACTACTTGCCATGTGATCACTTAATAGAGAATATTATATGTTCACTAAATCCTTTAATGCTAACACTGGGTACAGCTTCCCTTTGCTCTCAAAACATCCTCAATTCTTCATGTCATGAATTCCTAAATTTCTGGTCCACGTTGACATGAATGCATTACACGTTTTCTTGCAAATTTTTCAGGTGCACAGTCATGCTGCAGATCTGCTATTAGATCAAATCTTAGGTGTATTCGATTTAAGCCCAGTGAATGGGAAGGCCACTAAAGAACACCTAACTCACTGTCATGTTCAACAAACCATATAAGAGTAGCCATTGTAAGATGAGTAATTTGTTTCCACGAAGGTTGTGGCATTCAAGCAACGAATGATTGGTATACCAAGTCCAGAGTGTGCAAAGCAAACATTCCCCACACCATTACATCACCTCCACCAGCCTGCCTGTTGACCCAATGCAGGTTATGTCCATGGCTTCATGATGTATGTAGGTGCTGACTTCTGCCCCCACCATCTATGTGACTGGACCAGGCTACGTCTTTTTAGACCTCAACTGTCCACTTTTGGTGAGCCTGTGCCTGTTGCAGCCTCGGATTTTTGTTCTTGACTGACAGGAATAGAACCTAAAATGGTCTTCTGTTGTTATATTGATGTGTTGTCCATTCATAATTTGAATATTACTGAAAACTGCTGTTCAGTGACTGCGTTTCTATGCACAGTTAAGTCTAGCTGCAGTTATAGCTTGACTAGGGTATTTAACTAAACTGCTCTTGCCCCGATATACAAGAACAAGATAGGAATTGATTTATTATCTATGATAGTTGGCGGTGTGCCCACTTTCACCTTGTTAATATTGGGCTTTTTTTCCCCTTTTACCTATAAAATCACAGACCAATACAATTGACTGGCAACAAATCAGACCGATTTAGAGCTCTGTACATTTTATATGCTTTATACTATTTTATGCACATTATTATTATTATTATTATTATTATTATTATTATTATTATTATTATTATTATTATTATTATGTGCTCCACTTTCTTGTTTTGGTGCATTTTTTTATTTAATGAGTGTCAACATTTTATGCATTGCACTACTGCAACACAGTTGGCTGATCAGACAATGACATAAATTAGTAGGTGTACAGGAGTTCCTAATGAAGTGCTGAGTGACTGCAGTGTATTGGTAGATTGTAATTTAACAGAATGTTGTTTTGGATTTTAATGTTGATTGATTACGATTGCACATGTTTACTCTTATTAATAAGATCAAAATATTAGCAGACAAGTGAGGAAGCAGTGTGCAATTTAATATAAAATAAGCTTTGGGTTGGATTGGGCTGGTAATTCCTACACTCATATGTAACATTGTGCAGACTACAGACAGTTGTAAGTAAGATTAATATTAGGTGATGGTGTAAAGTCTCACCTTTGACACTAGAGGTGTGGAAACATTGTGGATGACATCAGGTCTGACACCATTGGCTTTGGGTCTCTTGTAAAGGGCTAGTCGACTCCTCCTGCGCCCTTTATCACCACCCACTAGCGACCCATTATGTCTACAAAGGATGAAAAGAAATTAGTTATAGTGGCTAGAAAAGTAACATTAAGATAAGTTACTGTCACATACAGTACCAGTAAAAGGTTCAAAATTCAATAACAAATTCAAATGACTTAATAGATGTCCAAATGACAAGAACTATACATATACCCACTCTACATACTATATACATTGCATATAACCAGCTAGTCCAGCTCCTGCACCCTCATCGTCTGTAGCCATGACTTTGTAATATGTGCAGAATGTTGTTTGCATTGTCTTGTTGAAGTATGCATCTGGAAAATATGTTGCTCCAAAATCTCAATGTACTTTTCTGCATTAATGCTGCCCACGTTTACCAAGGGCACTGACACAAAACCATACAATGACAATCGCTGCCTTTGGACTTGTTGCTAATAACAGCCTGGGTAGTCCTTTGTGTCTTTGGTATGGAGAACACTGTGTCCATTTCTTTCACTATAGAACTGTAATACTGATTAGTCTGACCACCATACACATTTTTGTACACATTTCATCACTGTGTGATGGTCCATCCCAAATGCCTTAGAGCCCAGAAAAGTCAATATGAAGGTTCGTTTCTACACAGTAATGTGAGTAGCTCTGCACTGTAGTGCTGGACAAAAGTTTGTCAAAGTAATTTTGAGCCCATGTGGTTATACTGTATTAGCATTTGATGAATGACGGTTCTTGATGCAGTGCCATATGAGGGATTGGCGACCACTGGTGTTCAGCTTAGGCTTGTGCCCTTGCCCTTTACACATCAAAATTCCTCCAGATTTTTTTAATTGTTTAACGACATTATGCAGCATAAAGAGTGAAATATCCATTTCCTTTCCTTCTTTCTTTAAAGAACATTGTTTTTTAACGCTTCAATTATTTTCATACACAATCGTTAAGCAATGGGATCTTTTTTGCTTTCCTGGACACTACGTCTGTACCGAATTATGATTACAATGTCCTGTTGGTTTCAAATCATATTTTTAAATTATTTCATTACCCCATTACATGCAGTTTCTCTGCAACACAAATATGGAACGATATATGGACTTTTAAATTAGACAAGTACCTTTAACCTCGAATGACCTTGAAAGGTGAAAATCAGGACGGGACTTTGAGCCCTTATAACTAATTATAAAGAACTTATAACTTATAAAGCAGTGTGGATAGACATGTCATGTCATGTCAACCCTAACCCTAACTTAACCCTAACCCTAACCCTAAAGAGCACTAACAGGAAACCATGTATAAACTTTAAAATGAGACCATTACTTTTGACCTTCATTCATTCATTTTCTGAACCGCTTAATCCTAGGGACAAGGGGAGGCTGGCACCTTTCGAATGACAGCAATGGTTCAATTAAATGCCTCTCAACACAGACAGTGAGAGACATGGCTGGCCTTTGATAACCCAGTTAGCTGCTGGGGGGACAGCAGTGATAGTGGGGCTTGAACCCTCAACCTTCGGATCCATAAGCCAGCACCCTACCACCATATATGTATTACTCACTGAATTACTCAGAGATTCAACATATGATATAGACATCAAAAATATTTCAGCAACAATATTTCATTATTTTTCTTTTGCCGGCACAAGGATGCGAATAATGTACACTGTATAAAATGACTAAGGAAACGTTTTTTTTTTTTTTTTCAAAACTCTCCCATTGATGGTGGAAAGCTGTCTTACAATTCATCAAGGGTGAATAATTCATTTACTGCATGAGTGCTCTTCCTTCTCCAAATATCGATTGTGAAAGGGTTAAAAGGCCATCGCTCCACCTCTCCCTCACTAATGGCCAGTGGTCTCTGCTCACTTTCTCTCCCAGGCTTTCATTTCTCTGCTGTGTTTGGTAGTTGTGGGTTTTGAATGATGTCTTTGTTGGTAGTCAAATGAGGTGTTCTACATACGCAGCTGAAATCTGAAGATAAGTGAATGGAGCAGCTGTATCTGTGCAGCACTAGTAGGCCCTGAATGATGTTACGTTCATTCATCCAGAAGAAAGGATCATAACAGGAGGCCTATTTAATCTATCTGAAGGTAATTTTACCCTTGAACTCCTTCTAAACTACATTCAGCAGAATCTGAATGGTGTCCAGCGTTGTGGGAATTTTTCAGAAAAATGAATACAGTATGCATTAAAAAAACAGAACTTATTATATCTGGTTGATATTATTAGAAAATATCAAATAATCTTACATCAGATACACTACAGTATAAATGATAATGATATTGTGTTTTGTCTGATAAAAAATGTACAAAAACACAAATTCTTTTTGAACACATGGAAGACACCATACTACAAAAATAAATATCAATAAATAAAGATCTCGGGAAGGGGGGGGGGGTGTCTTACACTTTGAATGAATTGTACACAGCAAACACAGCATTATCACAGTGGATTCAAATAAAACAGAGTTAATTCTAAAGTCTCTTTACTTTCCCAAAACAAAAGCCACTATGAGTAGATTCTGATATTAGCAAACACCAGCATTATTTGGTGATACTCATGTTTAATATTATCATGCTGTCCTAATATTTGATGTGTAAATGTGAGATTTCTCAGCTAAACTGTAAATAATGTCTCATATATTGATCATTTGTCAACTATCTAGACCCTTCGCATACATGAGTCTACACTCACCTATGATTAAGTAGTTTTAAGTGGTTTTAACATTGTTGGATATACATTTCTGATCACTCGATGATAGGATGAACATTTATCTGCTAAAACCTTTTTATAAAACAAAATATGAGTGTACTATACATCATTTTAGAGTTGTTGTCTGTTAGCTTGTCAAGATATTTTTACAGTATCCTGTGGTTACTGTCTGGGTTTTCTTTGTGCACCAACATTCTAGTACCAGTTGTGCCAAGTAAAAAAAAAGAAAAGAAGAATGACACAAATTAAATTAGTGTGCATTAACAGGTTCTCTGTTAACCCGAGGCACTTTCCTGCAAACACAGCTGAACGTTCTAAGAAGACTGTGGAAGAATATTCATTGCCAAGCAAGCAGCATTAGCTGTGTGTCTGGATAAAGTTCACTTATTAAGCTAAATCCTTAACATACACACTTTTTGTATACATCACATGGGAATGCACTCACTTGGTGGCTTATTAAGAACAGTTTCAGTTTTACCTCCCAGAACACAAAGGAGAGATGACACACTGTTTTAATGGAAGCTCTTAGCTGTTGACAGGAATATTACTTCAATAAAATTGTGAGCTGTTATCTTTCCAATGGTCACTTAAACGTCATCAATGGCCAGACAGAAGTTGGTCCATGCAGACTACACAAAAAAGTGAAAACCACAAAAGGACACATGCTTTTCAACACTCATCAAGAACCATTGCATTATGGCTGTGTATTGCTGCTACTCAGATAAAAGAAAAGAAGATCGGAATGTTACGATGTGAAAAGTTTATAGTTAAAACATCAAAGTTTTCACGTTATCACAATATATTATTTATCATGTTAGAAGGTGAAAATAATCAACAATAACAATATGTTTTCATATGTAACCTGAAATGTAGCGAAATGAGGCACAAGTCGCAGGTACCACTTCAGACATACAGAACAAAATACATTGTAATGCACTGAAATATAAATTTTTCTCTGATTTGATAGGTGAACTAATAATCTTTAGTGATTGAAATGTTATAGCCAAGAAACATATTTAAAGTAATGAAACTAAGCATTAAGCAGAGAGTCCTACCTCTAAATTTGGCAGAAAATTTGCCAAAATTCACTGGCGATACCCCCATCATCCTGGTACCTCCTGGCGCAGGGGATTCTCCACTTTCTTTATATGGAACTCATGTGGCAAAACTTTCTACAGAATGCTAATTAGAGCACTCAAAACTTGTAAACAAACCTGCCTTGTTACTGCAGTGGCCAGTAATCCCAGCCGTAACACACAAATGAGCTGTTTGATTGGCTGTTAACAACTAACAGTTGTTAGTGCGCGCTGCATTGTGTGTAATAAACAGTAATGGCCGCATCCAGTTTACTCACGTTGGTTATCGAATCCTCCATCAAAACGTGTGAAATTTTTTGCATCATTTACAACTTAATTTAGGATCTACTACTAGTGACTGTATGGTATGTAGAGATTTACTCAATGTCTGATCGGGACAATAGCTCTGTCGAAACATCATCAAGTTGCAGGAGCATTGAACTCGCTAGCCCACTTGGATCTTTTGTTTCGTGGCTGGTCAACAGGAAAGGACCAATTATGTGATGGATTACTTGAGGAAAGTGATGCCTGTCTGAAGGCATCCTAATTGAAGTTTAATAAATTTGAATTCTGACATCCCCTTTAACTTCCTTTTCTCTTGAAATTACAGAAAATTATGTAATTAAATGACCTGCCAAGTTTTAAGTCAATAGATGGAAGGTAACCCAAGAATACTTTATCAGAACAGTCACAAAACGTTTAATGCATTTTCCTGTTTTGTTTAGTTTTTTTCAAAATGATTGACGTAATCCAATAAACTTCAAATTTTCTATATTTCTATATCAGATATTTCAACAACTTGGTATCATTGTAAAGCTTAAAAACTCCTCCTTTCAACTCTCTTTTTAACTCATTCTTCAATTTTTGGTCATTCAGACTCATTTTGCCAGATCGGGTCACACATTTCTTTGACATACAAACTCTTGACATTATAACAATAAACATTAAATATTCTAACAATATAATATTTATTATTTTACAATGTAAAAATTTTCAAGTTATAACAATATGTTGTCATGGTTTTTGACATACACACTCAGTAAAAAAGACATTATAACAATAAACGTTGAATATGTAATAAACAATTTAATGCTTATCATGGTGGATAGGGAAATTCTTCATGTTCTAACAATATATTTTCACGGTATTCTGACCTAAACTTACCATATTATAAAATAAAATTTTTATAGCAATAAAATATATTTTAAGAACCTGAAATTGTGTACATTATGACGTGATTATGATCTTTTCTTTTGCCTGAGTGGTGGCTCTACACTGCACTGTTGCATACAAGGATACCTGACAATGGATAGTATTACAAAGTGAAATAAACATTCAGTTCATTTACTATATTGGGCAACCCTAGCCTACCTAAAACCACCAAATGATTCAACAATGGTCTTTCACAAGGCAGCATACTGAGGCTACAGAATGTTCTTACCCCAGCACGATCAGCTCTCCATACTTGATGGGCTCCTTGTCCCCAGGAAATATAGCATCATGGGATTGCGAGCTAGAGTCTAGAGGAGGGGATGATTGGCTCTTGTTGCATGATGGGCGTAGCTCCAGGGACGGGGGAGGGCACAGGGCCTCAGAACTTCCTTCTAAAACCATGTCCGAGGGCCACGTGCGGGAATTCACAGCTGAGAAAGAAAGAAGATCGTTGATTAGGTATGATGCTGTGTTGCACTTGCATTTCATACACCTTCCTATTTTAGGTCCTAAGGAGAGAAAATCAACAACATGGGGCTCTACCAATTTAATACTTAGTAGAGGAACTGGGCCTCATCAGTAACGGGTTTATTTTTAGATAAAATTCATGTTGATATTTTGTGCAACCGACATGGTTTGTGACATCTTGGACAATCTTGTACATAAACCATTTAATCGTTCATAACTGTCTGCTTTTCCTAAAGCATGTGGTGATCCTAGAGTGATAGTCCAGACTTCTTTATCCCCAGCCATAGATTCCATCTTCTCCTGAGGGATTCCTAGTCATTTCCAAGCCAACAGTGAAATATCATCCCTCCAGTGAGTCCTGGGCTTACTCCGGAGTCCCCAATGACTGTTACAGTTCTACAGGGAGCCAACCATGGGGTACCTGTGTAAGCCGATTAAACCACCTCAAAGAGTCAGCAGTTCCACTCAGGATCTCGATTTTAAGCTCCTCACTTTGACATGATGAGTAACTCAGAACCCTGTGGAGGAGCCTCAGTACTCGTGACATGATTCTTTCATCCACTACCCACAGTTTATGACTACAGATAAGAATGAGGGGTATAAATTTACTGGTGAACAGAGAGCTTTAATGTGTATAAACAAAGCATATCTTCTAGACGTAAGCCACCAAATCCTGCTAACAGAAACTTGATGAAAGCCTAAAAACAATACCAGCACTAAGTAATATTTTTCCTTTATATTATTAATCTATGGGGAAAATAGTGAAGGTAGTTAAGACTATCTAATACATGAAATGGTGGTTTCTTTAACACCTATAAAATTAACAACAAGCAAAATATTATTTAACAATGTGCCAGACCAACCAAATTTCTTTCCAAATGCAGTCAGGGGCTGGAACTGCCCCATATTTAGGGTATTTTTTAATACACTCAATGGCCACTTTATCAGGAACCTTAATGCATTAGGTCATTCTTGCTATTATTTAATCCATTAATCAAGTGGCAGCAGCACAATATATGCAGACATAGGACAAGAACTTCAAATAGATTTACAACAAATAACAGATACTGCTGACCATCTAAAATTTTGCCACTCAATAGTCTACAGAATATACAGAGACATATCAAAAGTAAACAGACACCCCTCATTACAGAGTTTTATCTGTGAAACTTCTTAGATGAAACTTGTTAATATATTACTATTTCTTTTATTTTAGGTTACAGTAGATACATTGATAATAGCAACCAGCTATGCCGCAAACAAAATAGTTGTCTGATTTTCAAAGAGGGCGTATCGTGGGTCAATCTGAGGGTGGACTAAGGGCCAGCATCAGACTGCAAAAAACCTTGGGTTTCCTCTTGCCGCAATCTACAGAGTGATTGTACAATTCACCAGCAAAGCAAGGAATCAACAGCATCCTGCTCAGGTCTACCTGGGCTCTCTGACAGGTGTCTTTGGATTGTCAAGCGAACTGTTGGAAATAATCCCTGTTGTGAGGTAACTGATGTTGCAGAGAAACTCTAATCGAGTCGGAGTACTGCTGTGAGGAATCTCCATCAACCTAAACTACGTTTATGTATAGGTAGGTAAGTCTGTTGGGCTTTTCATACCATAGCCTACTCGCTCATCAGGCCGCAGCTTATCCCCGGTTTCTAGCTAGTCCCTCACAGGTTACCTTCCCAGAATTTTTTTCTGGTACCCATTAATACTGCTGGGTGGACAGAAGCACACTTGTGGTTAACCCCTTGCCCTTTGAACGGTAGGGGTCTAACAAATCCTTAACGTCTCGATCATGAGCCTAGCACCCTAACCACTACACCACCGGCCCCACATATGAGAAACTCTAAGTGAGTCTGCTGTTAGGTATCTCCATCGACTATGCTTATGTGTATATATGTATGAATCTTTTCCAAATGTAGATGTCTATTTACTTTTGATATGTCACTGTATGCAGAATGGTGACTACATAGCCAGCTAGGATACCATGAATTAGCACTTTTTACAAACAGGGTAAGCTGAAAAGCATCTCAGAGTGCATACCATGTTGAACCTTAGAAGAATAGGCTATAACAGAAAAAAAGCACAACGAGTTCCCTACCTGCTGGCCAAAAACGGGAGTTTAAGGCTACAGTGACACTACACATTTGAAGAGTACCCCAAGGCTTGATGTGTTGCATGTATTCTAAGATGCTTTTCTGCACAACACGGTTGTAAAAAGAAATTATTTGGGTTAACATAACCCTTTTTTGTCAGCTTTAACCAGTCTGGCGATTCACCACTGCCGTCTCCTATCAACAAACCATTTCCACTCGCTAGATGTTGGCAGCACTGCCTAAAAATATCTGACTAGTACTAAACATATCCAAAGATAATATTATATTAATAATATTTATAACATTTTAATAAATAAAAATGACTGAATTCTACATATATTTCCTGTCACTAAATCTTGCTTTATATTACAATGCAATCAATCGGCTTACAGCTTTTTTCCCCCCTTAAATGGGCTGTATGCACACTAATACAGAATTATGGACATATTCATAAGGTATTCATTGTTCAGAGCTACGTCAAAGATAAAAAAAAAATGTTGACGACTATATATATATGGCTCTGAACATGTTGGATTCAATTATGTAAAGCCTTATGAGTCTATCTAGCCTGAAGATGATGAACAGCACAAATCAACCAACTGCAGCTCTGCCACGGTGCAGCAGGGTTGTGGGGGTGTGATGGTGGGATAGAGCAGACAGAGGGGAAGGGGCAGGAGAGAGAGAGAGAGATGAATGGTGAGAGGACAAAAATAGAACTGGCATGCCAGTGCAGGTGATGGAGGACAGAGGCACGGCTAGAGAAAGCCATGCGGTGCACGACGTGACAGAGTGGTGAAGGCTATACTGAGCTAAAACACGTAGAGAGGACTCTAACAAATGTGTGTGCATGTGCATGCATGTGTCTTTGTGTGTGTATATGCTTGCGCATGAGGTTGGCAGGGTGATGGATTGCCTGCCCTGTGCTACGTACTTTCTAATCAACCCACTGTCACAACCTGGAGGAGGAGACTGTGTGTGTGTGTGTGTGTGTGTGTGTGTGTGTGTGTGAGAGAGAGAGAAAGAGAGAGACGGCAGGATAGAGATGGGTGTTAAGGAATAAAGGAGGGGAGAAAATTAAAAAGAAATGTGATGAGAGTAATAAAGATATAGAGGAGATGCTGTATGAAGGACTAGTGAGGGAGAAACAGTGAGATGGTTCATGTTTTCATTTTTTCCCCCTACATCATGCCTTCGCTTTAATAACGACAACCCCCAGATTTACTTCAGACACCATCTGCCATCTTTTTTCCCTCGTTTGCTTCCTTTCTTCAGAGTCTTCATCCATTCCTCTAAACTCCTCTTCCATAACATGCCCCATGTTATCTCACTTCCCTCTCACAATCCTCTTTGCTGCCTCTGCAGCGTGGTGAGCATGTGTGTGAGTGTGTGTGTGAGTGTGTGTGTGTGAGAGTGTGTGTGTGCGTGTGTGAGAGTGTGTGTGTGTGTGTGTGTGTGTGTGAGAGAGAAAGGGAGACTGTGAGGGAGAGTGGAAGAGGGAGAGTCTGCATCATCTATCTCCATCATGAAACTGATGAAGGGGGCTGCTAAATATACACATGTACGGAAATGATCTCCAAAATAACTTCGCCTGTTCCAGTCTGATCTCACTGAACTTAATTCTTCATCGTCTGTACATGCTTCGCAGCAGAACCATTAGTGGCTCTCGCTTTTCTGTCGCTGATGCAGCCAGTGAATGCTGCTACTGTAGCAACGTCGGCCCAGAAGCACCACCAGAGTTCTGTGGCTACAAGTGTGTTTACCCTTCATATAAAAATTAGCATTAAATGCCTGTAATGACCCTGCATTTGCTATGCTAATGTTCTGTACACAATAGCGCCTGGGATACAAAGTGAGCAAAGTGGTCATAATAGACTTGCCTATGGGTGGTACTGGTATAGTGATATTTTATATTGCTGGATTATTATACTGTGTAATCATATGGGTGTTTGCTGTAGCCTGACATCATTATTTCCTCGTATAACTATTATGCATTACACTGTCAAGATAATTGAGCAGAACTGCATAATGTGGACAAAAATAGCATAGCGCTACACACTGTGCTGTGGTGAATCCATGATGGAGCGTAGATATAAAATGACTGACAATACTTGTATCAGTCTTTAAGTCATTTTAGATTTTCTATTTTTTTTGGCCCCAATTTAAAACTCCCAGACAACACACTGCGAATGCTTAATGCTCCCATGGTACAATAAAAATACGGTTTGTCAGCATTCTCATTTGCATACTGCACACTCCTGTTGCAAATTCTGCCAAGGCCAACACTGCGATAATGAATAACGTTCTATTAGGATACACCGTGTATCCCTATATCACAGAAGTCTTTGTGTTGTAATGCTGCAGCTTGTTCAATGTGATGGTGACCTGAGCATCGTTTCCTGTCCTGTTCCTGACCGGGCTGATGATTTCGGGATATACCAAATGATGTAAAAGCAAAAAAAAAAAAAAGACTATAAACAACCGAAATTTTCATTCATTCTATAATACGATAACAGGTGTGTAAAAAGGGCGGCACAGTGGCGTAGTGGTTAGCACAAGAAGGTCCCGGGTTCGAGTCCCAGGCTTGGGCGTTTCTGTGTGGAGTTCACATGTTCTCCCTGTGCTTGTGTGGGTTTCCTCCAGGTACTTCGGCAAAAACATGCACATTAGGCTAACTGTCTGTTCCAAATTACCCCTAGGTGTGAGTGTTAGTGAGAATGGTTGTTAGCGTGTTGCTCTGTGATGGTCTGGCGAGCTGTTCAGGGTGTACCACGCCTTTGCCCAGTGTCGGCTAAGATAGGCTCCAGCCTCCTCGCGACCATAGTAGGAGTAAGCGGTTCGGCAAATGAGTGAGTGTGTAACTCTAGTGAGCTAGCATGGTATCACAATCAGTATCACATGTCAATAGGAAAATGTTTTATATTATGGTTCATTGTGTATTTTCTCATGTCTCAAGTCACACTCTTTATGGCAATGTTTTTCTTTATATGGAAATTGGAAGATATGTTTGGGATGCAGCTGCCACTAAATGTTCTAAACGATACACTGCTAGCTGCTGCTAACCTGTCCAGGGTGTACCCCGCCTCTCACCTGAGGTCACATGGGACTGACTCCAGCTTCCACGCAGCCCTGTTGGATAAACCCTATAAATCGGTGCTGTTCTGACCTGGTTATTAGCTATGGATTAGAAGTCACCTTTCACCCCAGTAGGTGAACGACAGCTAAATTTGTTGTTTATTAAGAAATTATTATTACGCCTCTGCCCACCGTGGTTTTCGCCCTGTCTGGGCCTCCATGCATTTGTGGGTGTGTCTGACTGTCTGTCCGTCCGTCCAAACTTCCTTGAGGGCACTCTATCTTTTGAATCGCTCAATAGATTTTGACCAAACTTTCACCAATTACTCACTACTAAAAGCCCATGAACTGGTAGTTCTGAGGGTCACAGTTCAATCACACCCTAAAACGGTTTATGGCGTATGGCACATAGAATTCTGTTTACAGTGTTAAAAAAGTGTATTTTCTTTTATTAAAAAAGTCTATTTTATTTTATGGCTTGGAACAAGTAACAGATTGGAGGGGAAGACAGAGTAGACGAAGTTACCATCACTCAGACATTCATTCCCATCATGACGGTTATATATCGGCATGCGAACTATCACCACGGGGTTCCCACGTGTACACATACGTACGCACGGACGGACACAACGTCAGATTGATGCTACACCAATTTCACTGGTGCTCCGCTTATACGGTGTTTTTCCACTATTATTATCACCTGCCTTATCAGAACACACAGAAAAAAAAAAAAAACTAGCCAGTTTTATTAATAGAAAATTCCCTTTTTAAAAAAATAACAAAATATAGAAAACATGCATGATCATGATGTGTATCATTATTTGTATATAAAATTACCTATAATGGGTCAAATTAAAAGCTTTATAGGATTTAAGGAGCTGCTGTATTTCTCCTCACAGTACACTTCATGCAAGTTCATATTTTAGTCACATACCTGATTTTTCCTGTGTTATTTTAACACTTTCCACATTACACCAAAAATAATTACACCATGTACAGCCTCACAGACACAGTAATCCTACAGTGTGGCTACAACCATGCATCTTAATTTAATGCTTTTACAGTATCTCCTAAGTCAGGAAAACAAATGCCCTTTTAAATGCACCAAACGCTTATCAGCCTGTTCATCAACACCTTACCTTTCCTACAAAACAGTTATCTGCAAAACCAGGAACAAAGAACCAGTCTGCTTTTACAGAGACATGAAAGCCAGAGCCAAAATATGAGCAGCGAATATATATTAATGAAATAAAAATTAAAAATATATATCACTGACCCTGTGCTCTAAGGCCACTGCATATTTGAACTCCTTCCCTCCAGCAGCAGCTCCAGATCAATGTGTATTAAATCCACCAGGCACTAAAAAAAGCTTCTTTCCACATGCAATCAGATTTATGAACACTCCCACACTTGTGATTTGCCAGGATGTAATAACATTCCAATGCAATATGTGCAACATTGTCTTCTGCGCAATATTCCGTCTTATTACTCTACACTTTAACAGCCATGGTTTCTATTTACTCTGGTTCATACCAAACACCATGCCTGGGTCTCTGTTATTGTGTTTTAACATGTTTTCCCAACAAGACTTCATCAGCTCACTGTACTACTGTACTGGACACTTCCTTTTCTCCCCTCTCCCCTCCGGAAAAAGGTACAGGACACTAAAAACAAAAACTAACAGACTCAAGAACAGCTTTAACCTACAAGCTGTTAAACGTGCAACCCCACCACCACCACCGTCACACACACTGACTGAATAACCATCACTCAGACCATCTTCCTGGACGGTGCAATATTACTCTTTAAGTGCGATACTCATGTTTAAGTGCAATGCTCATGTTTACAACAGGTCTCGAACATCATATAACATTTTAGCATCATGCACCTTATGATTAAAAGGCTCTACCTCTCACCCTGTGTATACCATGCACCTTTGACATACCATGCACCCGTCTGTGTATGTCTCTAAATGTGTATGTGGATAAATGTATAAGTCTGTACATGTGTTATTATGTAGATAGATGTACATGTGTTTGCATATACAGGATACATGCATGTATATGTGTCTATATGTGTACATATGGGTATGTGTATATATGTGTATTTAGGTATACGCACGTATGTAGCTTAGCGTAGTTACCTTAGTTGTGTTTTGTGTACTTTTTTTATAATTGCTGCTAAACAGTGAGCTGCTAAACTGATTTCTCTTTATCTTTAGACGAGAAACAATGTAGTGTAACAAGTATACCAGTACCAGCGCTACAAATCAGTCCCTGAATAATACTCCAGATTATGATTATTATGATTATGTGTCAATGAAGTGCAGATCCTAATCGTCCTGTTAGTCCTTCTCGCTGATCCAGACGTCACGTAACACTAATCCAATAAGCTACAAATCTTTTCCTAACTCCAGTATGTCACAGGTGGCTCTCACGACCACATTTACATCCACATCCACACCCAGACTCCCACACACCTCTCGCCACACTCTGGAGACATCAAAACCTGTAAGAGTACCAAATAAATAAATAAATAAATAAATAACTAATGCAGCTCTCTATTCCTAAAAAAACAAACAAACAAAAAAAAACCCCACACCACAGGCTGTGCTGAGTCACTGTGCCTGACATATAGTAACATTTCCACCACATCACGCTGTCATGTCTGGGTGCCTTAACGTCCTCTACGTCTTTGAGCCTACCAGTGAGAACCCTGTTTCGAGCAGCGAAATCCTGTCGGAAACCACACCGTGAGAAGAACTAGGAATCTGACACAGATTCGACTTATCATCATCATCATCATCATCATCATCCAGACACACTGCACTGGCATGCATGCAGTTCAACCCTTGCTGAGGGTCAAAGCAGCGTGCCAGTGCCATCTTGTTGCCATGTTCAGAAAGGGCTTTGGTTACAAAAACTTCCTTCAATTTCAAGACACCATCTTTATGTAATAACATTACGGCTTCAACAGTCCTGCCGTGGAAATCCTATACGCTTCCTTGATGCCAGGCTGCAGGGGGTGGGGTGGGGGGGATCTCCTGCGTCTACAGTAATTCACTTCCACTCTCTCTCACACACTGTTGATTGTAGACAAACGACTCAGCCGAGCATTTCTAATGATCATGCACTCTCATCTCCTCTGACAGCCATGGAGGGTGCTTTTCTTTAGCACAAACACCAACCTTGTGCTGGAGCAAAACAACAAGCAGAAAGAACTCACTGCAGGGCCAAAGCGTCATTAGATGTCCTTAGGGCTATGAGGCTGGAAAACACTGGTGGGTCCATCCACAGACCCAGCAGTCTGGGAGTGTGCTGGGGTAGAGACACATGATTCTCAGGATTCTCCCTGATAGGAGCTGCGCACGGACTACTGCAAGAACAACAGCGCAAGGGATCGATCGACAGGCGAGAAACAGTGTCTGGACGGTCTGTCCTTAGAGTACAATGGAGCAGAAAGCAAGTCAACACACACACACACACACACACACACACACACACACACCCGCTGATGTCTGCGTCGTCGGTCCTGATGGCTGGTTTAATAATCCAGTGCGTGTGGCATCAGAAGGGCGCGTGGAGGAGCCGCTGCTGCTGCTTCTGCTCCTCCTCCTCGCGCTACGGTGATGATGATGATGATGATGTGGACGACGCGCTCATCACTACCCAGACACACCGGGGTCATCACGGTACACAGTAAGCGCAGTGATGTTAATCCGACACAGGAATTTCACGTCGTTCCCGTGACACGCCCATCCCTCCCGAGCCTTCCGCTTTCCAAGAGAAGGTGTTCCACAGTGGGTGGGTTGCGTTTGGACGCCGTGACTCGGTTTAAGACACGCCCCGCGCTACATGTTCCAGATAGCAGGGTAGGAGCAGGCTCCGCCCACCCGCTGGTGCGCCCCACGCGCTCTGACGCTCTCAGGACAAACCGAGGAAACACCCCAAGCCTGTAGATTTCCAGGTGTGTGTTCATAGTTTTCCGCCGTGCCTCATAAAACAGCATGATGATGATGATGATGATGATGAGTGGCATGGTGATGCAGTGGTAAAGGTCCTGGGTTCGAGTCCTTCGAGTACATCTGTGTGGTGTTTACATGCATCTACCCTGTCCGTGTCTTGTGTGGCTTTCCGGGTACTCAGGTTTCCTCCCACAGTTGAAGACATGCACTTTAGGCCTTTTGACACCCACTTGCTCGTTCAACCCTACTAGGGTTGAGTGGAGGCTGGAGCCCATCTCAACTGGTCCGCCCTGAACAACTCGTCATTCCGTCGCAAGGCCAATACAACACATACACGCACATACATACAGTTTAGTTCAGTTTTATTGGTATAGCGCTTTTTACAATTGACATTGTCGCGAAGCAGCGCTACGTAGTAAAAGCTGATTATCCATCCATTTTCTAAGCCGCTTAATCCTAATTAGGGTCGCGGGAAGGCTAGGCGCCCATCTCAGCCGACTCTGGGCGAGGGCGAGGTACACCCTGGACAGCTAGCCAGGCCATCGCAGGGCAGAAACACACACACAACCATTCACACTTATACTCACACCTAGGGGCAATTTGGAACAGCCAGTTAGCCTACTGAGCATGTTTTTGGACTGTAGGAGGAAACCGGAGTACCCAGACTAAACCCACGCAAGCACGGGGAGGACATGCAAACTCCACACAGAAACGGCCGAGGCCGGGAATCGAACCCAGGCCTTTTTGCTGCGAGGCGGACATGCTAACCACTGTGCCACCGTGCCGCCGAAAACAAATTATAAAAATTATTTTAACATTTCAGCGGCACGTGTGAATAGTTGTTTGTGTGTTCTCCCTGTGATTGCCTGGCGAGCTGTCCAGGGTGTACCCTGCCCACGCCCAGAGTCGACTGAGGTTGGCGCCACCCTTTCCCTCGACCCTAATTAGAATTAAGCTTCTAGGAACTGAATGAATGAATGAATTTAAACATTTCTTCTACAAACCCTACACATCCCTACTGAGCAAGCCCGCGGCGATGGTGGCAGGGAAAAACTCCCTCAGTCGACATGAGGAAGAAACCTTGAGAGACTCAAAAGGGAAACCCATCCTTTTTTGGGTGAAACCAGATAAAAATACAAGCCATGCACACAACCATTCATACCCACAGCCACACCTAAGGGCAATTTGGAACAGCCAACATTAGGCTAATTGGCTGTTCCAAATTGCCCCTAGAGAGTGTATATTGTTGTTTGTGTGAGAGTCTGGTGAGCTGTTCAGGGTGTACCTTGCCTTCACCCAGAGTTAACTGGGATAGGCTCCAGTCTTCTTACAACCGTATTAAGATCAAGCATATAGACAAACGAATGAATGAATAATAAGAATGTAAAAAATCGTGATCATGTGTGAAAACTAAAGGGGGCCCATTCACTTATCAGGCATATTAAATAAACCTGAAATACACTGTGATCTCTTGGAAATTGAATGAAATTGGCTACAGTGTCTTTCTGAAACCATTTGCTTACTACAGTAAGTGAGTTGGGCGACACGGTGCGGTAGTGGTTAGCACGTCTGCCTCACAGAAAGAAAGTCCTGGGTTTGGGTTCGATAAACAGGTGAACAAGAGATATTAAGCCCACGGTTTTACCAAAAAACCTTTGTATTTAGACAGAATGAACTGATAAAGGAAGATAAAGCACATAGGTTATTCACTCATGAATGGGAACCTTTCCCATTCCCATTTAAGCAAATTATGCATAAAAATTCGATTTACATACAGTAGGTAAGAACAAGAAATGCACTACGATATTAAATGTGTAAAGATTAACATATGAAATATAAAAAGTGCACCTTTAACAAGTGGTATTAGTCGCACATGAAGTCCTTGTGACTTTTCTATTAGAGCTAGTGTTAACCAGCTACAAACAAGTAATCACTACAATCCCAAGTCTTACTCCGTTCAACCTCCAGGGAAGGTCAGGATCATCATTTGTATTATATAATATACGCCACATGTCATGTGGGACTGACTCACCCTAGGCATTCCCTATATACCTTAATGAGGGAGGTGGTAACCAGCAATACACCACAGCACCATAGGTGACATATCTCTAGGGTCCCTTAGGCTGTTATTGACTTTCTAAAGAGATGAAGCAGGTAAGGAATTGACATCATTGCTTTGGTGAATAGACTTATGTGAAGCCCCTATGTGTGCCGATCTTCATCTCTTCTTTACTTTGTCTAAAGTATACTGCCCCGGGAAGTCTATTACAGCCACCTGGACCCTACTGTGCACTATTTCCGGCACTATTTCTCTGCAAGAATCACAGGTTGTCCAGTATTATGAATGCAGCGTTCATCTCTGAGCACCATAAGTCTTCCTCACTAATGTCATACATTATCACACCACCCATGTATGTAGCTGTGGTGGTGTGAAGGCCAGATTATCACCCCCTAGGTTATTTATTTTTGTCATTCAAAACATGCACTGGCTAGGCAATAAGGTTTGCTGTATATTTATTATAAGTACTGCATCAAGTTGTCAAGTTGATTTAGAAGGCTTCATTTACATTTATGGCTTTTGGCAAATACCCTGTAGATGTCCTTATTCAGAGAGGCTTATATAAGTGGGGGTTTTCTGTTTTCTTTTCAAGTTTTCATCAATAAATACATCCTGATACTGGTTCACAAGGACAGGGTGAAAGAATACAATCAGAAGAAGTCTACCGGGAAGTTATATAATAAAAAAACTGTACAAATACAATTATCTATCTATCTATCTATCTATCTATCTATCTATCTATCTATCTATCTATCTATCTATCTATCTATCTATC
>JAQMYF010000010.1:4685540-4696181 GCA_030014195.1 Neosilurus mollespiculum | reverse complement strand
CATATGTATATGTGTGTACATACATATGCATACTCACACACATCTGTACATGATACGTGAGAGTTTATCCCAAAACAGTTCGATGGAGCCACCAGCTAAGGGTTATCCTAATTTATATTCATGCGTAACCTCATTTTGACCAAAAATGGAGATGGCAGGTTTGATCAGGAAGACGCCGATATGGGCCCTACAGGAAAAAAATGTGAAATATATTTAAAACATATTTGATGCACACTTTTTAAATATATGTAAATTTTAAAAATTGGTCCAAGAAATATATTTGTTAGTGAAATGTATGCCAATGTATTTTTACTTTCTCAATATATTTGGCAATTTACCCTAAGCTTGAGTGCCTCTGAAGATACAACATGAATAGCTGAAGAAAACGATCATCATGTAGGGTCAGCTATCACATTTTCTATGCTACTTATCCCTTTTGAGTTGCAGGTGGGCTAGAGACAATCCCTGCTGACATTAGGCAAGCGGTGAGGTACATCCTGCACAGATTGCTAGTCTATGGGGCTAGCAGAGAGACAAACTGCTATTCACACTCACATTCACTCCTTCAAACAAAGCAGAGTAGCCAGTTGACCTAATCTGCCTCTACCTCTCTCTTTGAGCCTTGAAGAGAATTTGAAAATCCCACATATTATGGCCCCTGGCTGACCAGTAGGTTCGAACATGGAATCTGCTTGCTGTGAGGTAACAGTGATACCACTGCACCCTCCTGCTGCCACATTTTCTGTTATATTTTGCCTTTCATGGCATAAATTTGAATATCTTTTGAATATATTTCACACTAAACATGTATTGTTTCAAAACGTATGCTAGGTTTCATAATTACAAATATGGGTGAACAGCAATGCAGCTATATTGCAGCTATATTTACAGTATATTCCACATATATTTTTGACACAAATCTATTTCAGTACAGTTTTTTTTTCTTCTCTGTGGGTGTAATGCTGATGTTTTTGCCTATATGTAAAATCTTACCAGGAATCAATGTGTTCTTAGATTTTTTATTTATTTATTTGTTTTCAATCAAAAACATTTAATTGTTGTGGTTGGAAAGAACAATCGTTGTCTGAATTTGCCCACTTTAATTTAATTCCTAGAAATTCACAAAAAAAGACTTAATTAAATAGGTGCTATCATTTTATTAGGCTATTATTCTGCTGTGAAGTATGTAGTTATTACTGTTGTGTATGTCAATCTATTCCAATTAAACTTCTAGCAATAATAATAGTTATGACCAAATCAGGGATTTACATGTAGTTCAGCTCCATATTTAGCCTCTAGTAGTTACTGCTGGATCATTTTCAAGAAATGTGCCATTGTTAATTTGATTAAATTGTTAAAGGCAGGCTTGAAATGTTAAAAGTTTGATTATAATTATCATTAGAAAATGACATGTTTACATGTAGAGAATATTGCTCGCGAATGCTGCTGCGCGGTTTGCTGCATAACTGCTTTTTTGTGGGTTTCAGGGCAAATGTTGCTTTTGCGCTAATTAGAATTTTTTGTTGTTGTTGTCCTCAGTCATCAGAGCTGAATCGCAGTGCGTTTTATTTATATCTGAAAAGAGCCATCATTCATGCTCATGTTACCTCTTAGAGTAAGTCTTTTAGAAATAAGACTTGGTTGGTGTAAACAGCCAATAGGAGTTAGTGTGGGACGAGGATTTTAAAATATGCTAAAAAGTTCTGTCAATAGAATAGTTGAACATTTATAGGAACCTATTTTGTGTGTTCACTCGTCACAGTGAAGGTGAGGGGAGAAGCAACATGTCACCCCAATGACTGATTACATGTGGAACTGAATTCTTTCAGTATTTTTGTTTATGCTTTGCGTGCGTCAGGCACAGTCTCATGTGGCACAATCTTAAAGGGGCAGTGTCATTGTTGTTTAAAGAAAATGGCCTAAACAACATCAATGGGTTATAAAACTCACAATCATTTATATGGATAGAAATGATAGTAAACATGAATTAGGCTCGTACAGCTTGCTCAAAGTTTGCAATGGGATTTCAATCTTTGAAAACTGTTCAGGGCAACAAGTTTTAGAAAAAGTCCCTGTTTCACACCATATCCATCCTCTCCATGTCAGGTTTAAAGCTCCTTTTAATTTGTAAGATAAAAGGCTGTTTAACATACACAGACTAGTAGTTTGGACATTCAGTGCATATGAACATGTCTTTTGGGCACCTGAAGTTAGGAAAAAGCATGACACAGCTCCTTTAAGCTTTTAGAAAACTTGCTGTTCTTTAACACGTCTAGATTTCTGGGGTGGGATTTTTGTGATCTTCTGTTTAAAGCTGTAAAATCTGATTTTATTTGAAAAGTATGTTCTTTGCTTAGATTAATATTTGTTGCTATTTGCTCTCTGGATGTTTTTTGTTTGTTTTTTATTTTGTTAAATTTTTTGCATTCACTTTTAAAAAGTGATTTTGCAAAGTAGGTATTTACATCTGAATATTTGAATATTCACTTGAGTAATGATGCTTTTAATACACATCCACGGACAGGAGGAGCAATAGACGTTAGAATTTATTTTTTCAAATCCACCCTGCTATGTACTGTTTTCAGTCGAATAACAGTAAGCAGAGTTTGGATCGAGGAACACTGCTACACAAATGTGCTGTTTTATACCATGAATTGTAATTATCAATCGTTCAGATGTTTATACTAAGGACTATATTTTATAATCAAATGTATTTTGCTGTCACATGGAAGTTTTATGTACATGCAAGATGTTTTTGACCAAGGCCATGTGCAATGTGATTAACACACTGAAGGACAACTATTTTTTTGACAATCTTTTTGGAGGGGCGGGAGGTCTTTCAAGTCATTCATCAAGAACTGTTGTTTGCAAATAAACTTAATTTTATAAAACACTTCTGAATTGCTGAGTCTTCATTTTTCATTTCATTTTCATCTTATAACAAATAAGATTTCCAGCCATCTGTTAGTTTTGTTCTTTCTACCTCCTGGCATGCAGTATATTATTGTATGTTTCCTATCAGGCCACTAGGTAGAGATGTTGCATTTCTTTTGCAGTTGATGCAGTGTGTAACGTGAACAGAAGGAAGGACGTGGATTTGGAGTTTCAGGCTGCCTTAGTGAATTAAGGAGCTTTTAAAAAACAAGACTGTAGGAAAAAGAAAATCGAATTTATATGTGGATTGTACATGGATATAAAACAGGATGTATAGTATATACATAAATAGTGCAGTGGCTTGTTGCAAAAATAGTTCAAATAGTGATACAAGCATGAAATTTGGTGCAGAAGTCCAAATGACACTACTGTACCATAAAATAACATTGACCATCAAACATGTAGATTTAAAAAAATGGCCCCCTTTCTGCCAATCCAAAACTGTCAAGTTCAGTTTTCATTACCCAGAGCTTCACTGAAACACCTCATAACATGTATGACAACAGATGAAAATCATTCATTCATTTCTTTTCTGAACTGCTTAATCCTAATTAGCGTTGCGGGGAAGCTGGCGCCCATCTCAGCCGACTCTGGGTGAGGGCAGAGTACACCCTGGACAGCTCGCCAGGCCATCGCAGGGCGAGATGAAAATCAATTTCCTAATATTATGTCAACACCAAAATCTTTTCTGAGCTGTCTTCCTCTAGTTCATGAAAAATATAGTAAGTCATATTTTTAAAGTAGCATATAAGTAGTAAACGATATTTATAAAGTAGCATATTTTAAATGTATATTCCCTCAAATAAATCATTGTTAAACTCACTGGAGTCATCTAACAAGAAAAAAGTATATTAGATACAAACCCATACTGAAATAAAACACCTAAAAAAATATTTGACGGAAAAAAATATGGGTGCCGTCTTGAATATTGATGGCCAGCGTAATTTCCTGAAAAAGATTGTTCCAAATAACACTCTCACCAAATTTCATGCTTGTACACAAAATGAACTATCCCATTGATTTTTCAGCACGAAGCAGCTGCATTTATGAGGAACTCTGATACACACTAGTACACAGTGCAGCACCAATGGATTCAGCACCTTGACCTGTAGCACATCAAGAAAGCTACCTTGTCTGAGACATATTTATATATTCGAGGAAGCAGTATGAAGGTGATGCAGGTCATTTCTGGCAATAATGAAAGGTCATGACATGCAGGTACAAAGGTAATGATAGTCCATTAACAAGATCTTACATCCCGTTTGTTGAATTGTTTCATGATCCTGTGATTCCTGTTCAGCAGTCTTAGCTTGGAGACTGACCGAGTCAATGCTCTGAAAGGTTACTTTCATCTTTTGTGATGTCTCTCTGGATGTCTTTTAGCTTTATGACATGGTTTGCTATCACTGTGGTGCAGATTTCTGTTTGTTCTCTTTCATCAGCTTGAGGTCGTCATTCAAGTCTATGAAAGCCGCAAAGTGTTATGTTTTCTCTTCTGAAAATCAGGATTTAGGTTGATACTGTTGAATTGCTAACATAACACAACTGCGGTTATGTACTATAGTTCTATTCCTAGCTAAACTGTGATTGATCTATTAATATACATGGTCTATAAATGTAGTCTGTATGTCATTTGAATACGTACTCTTGGATGATTAGGTTGGTAACCCTGTCTAATGCCCATCTGTTTCATATTCAGGAGATGACCCTTTATAATTAATTAAAGAAATGCAGTAAGAGGGTGGGCTTTACAAATCCTTTTATTACAGGTAAGGGTGAGAAAAAAAATCACTGTCATACATGCCTTCGAGTTTTTTATTGCTTTTATAAATCAGCGTGCAAAACTACATGAAGCAGAAACCCCCCAATTATTATTATTTATATTCGCAATAAACAATTCTCCCGCTATGCAATATAATCTGTTAGTAGCAAGTGTTTGTTGCTAAGCAGCACAACAGACAGAAAGATTAAGGTGAATGTTAGGGCAGTTGTGACTCAGTCATTAAGGTGCTGAGTTCAAGTCCCAGTATTACCATGCTGCCTCTGTTGGGCCCTTGACCCTCAAATACTCAGTTGTATAAATGAGTATAATAATAATAATTTGTTTTGGCAGAGTATTCTATAATCACATCAATGGCTGCAGTCTAATAGTTTTATTGATTTTAAACCTGCAGGTTAATACAGAATTTAAGTATGAATGTGTATTGAAGAAACAGCTTTGAATGCAGCTCAGACAATGAGATTTTGGATTCAATATAAAATTTATATAAATATATTATATGCCATAAATATGATATATCATAAACATGTGTGATGTGAGCTATGAGCTATAACATGGTACACTTTCCTGTTATGAATACATTTCTCCAGATCAGGGCAATACCGAGCGCACTGCACTTTAATATATTACCTATTTTTCACATAAGGGTTTGTACAACAGGCGTATGGATAAACGCACGCCAGTAAAAAGACTCAGTAGAAAAAAACACTGTGATCAAGGATTACTCAATAAATCTCAGGCTAGCTGAGGCGAATATCATGCCAAGCACGTTCATTTCATGGGATTAAAGGATTTCTCCTTTTCTGTGGTGAGGCACATGGAACATGGACCTAATATTAATAACATCTCTGTTTGCGTTGCTGTGCGTTACAGGAGCAGAGATATAAGAAGGGCAGAAATAAAAAAAAAATAATAAATGGTGGAACCCCACTGAATGACTGTCGTCATCATACATGTACAAACCTCTCAGGTGCAATTTTTTTATTTCAGGTTCAGGTCAATGCCCCCAGATCAATGCACACATTCATTTCACAGTACTAAAAGTTCCCACATACAGTTTTGAATATATTTTCCCACTGGCTATTTATGTATACATCTCTGTGGGTTCGAACCTTCTATTTTTATAAAGTGTGTTTTTGTGTACATATTAGTCTGCGGATAAGCTAGGCCACTTGAAGGCTATAAAGTGCTGTAAGTGATTACAAATTCTCCTTGATTCTGTTTACATTTCCTTCCTGTCAGGTTTTTTTAATATGCACACCTCAATAGCCCCTGTACTCCTACCCTTTAGTGATCAGAAACAAGTCACCCCGGGCTATATTGTCCATTATATAAACACAGCATGCGTCGCCAAGAACTGACATCATACTCTTCCCTTTTAAGCTCTGTATCACTACTTAACTGCTATAGACATAACTGTGCAAACAGCAATTTACTCAGAGTATACTGCTCCATATTTTTATCAGTGAAGTTTAGTTTCTTTTTACATAACAGGCATGAACTATGCTCAACTACGCTCCGCAGAGGATAAGCTAACCTTTGGTTGGTGACACTGAGTACAAATCACCTGAATTAACATCAAGGCCATAGGATACAGTGAATATCATGGCCTAACCAGACATTATATCTGTAGACCCATAACATAAGCACAGTTTTAACGATGTAATAAAAAATATCTATTCAGGAAAAAATTCAAACAGTTTCATGTGGCATGTCAAGTGGTGCAGATTTTGTGTGTGTTTGTGTGTGTGTGTGTGTGTGGGTGAGGGATGACCTACTTTGTTTCCTGTCAATCAGAGTGACACTAGTCAAGCAGTGATTGGCAGACCCCAGTGCATTATCCCAGTGCATAACTTGCCTACCCTCATGGCACCCCTAATGGCAGAATTAACTGGCAAGTTTTCAGCATCATTTCCACTGTTGGCAAAAAAAAAAAAAAATCTCATGTGCTCCTATTAAGAAAAAAAAAAAAAAAAAAAAAAAAATGACAGGAAATCCCTGATGCTGTAAAACCAGATTACACAGGAGAACATATTGCCTATGGATAAACTAGCTTTATAGACGATATGTTTTACTTCAGCTAACGATGCTTTAAAATACTCGTTGTTACTGATGGCAGTGATTTTCTTGATTGCACTCTCTCCATCTGAAAATGACTGCTGTCTCCACTCTAGTAATCAACTGGTGGGTCCTTTAAGAGTGAAACTGCATGTTGTTATACATAAGAATTTCATCATTTGAATGTGATGCAATACCAGCATTCATTCAAAAAGACAAGGACGAGCATGAGGAATGAACACAGTTTCAGTATTATTGTACTTTTACTTGGAAATGGGGGTGGCATGGTGGTATAGTGGTTAACACGTCTGCCTCGCAGCAAGAAGGTCCCGGGCTCATGTGTTTCTGTGTGGAGTTCACGTGTTCTTTCTTCGAGTTTTCTGGGTATTCCGGTTTCCTCCCACAGTCCATAGACATGCAGATTAGGCTAATTGGCTGTTCCAAATTGCCCCTACGTGTGAGTGTGAATGATCAGGTGTGTGTGTTGCCCTGTGATAGTCCGGTGAGCTGTTTAGGGCGTACTCTACCTTCACCCAGTGTCGCCTGAGACATACTACTAGGGTCGCACCAGCTTCCTCGCGACCATAGTAGTATTAAGTTGCTCGGTAGTGAGTGAACTTGGAAAGGTAATTAACCTACGGTACGTTTTTAGTGCAAGCATGTTACACTGTTGGACGGCGGTTAGGCGGCATGGTGGTATAGTAATTAGCATGTCTTTCTCACAGCTGGAAAGTTGTGGGTTCAAATCCCGGGCTCAAAGTGAGGATGTTTCTGTGTGGAGTTTGCATGTTCTTTTTGAAGCTACTCTGGTTTCCTCACACAATCCATAGACAAGCACAATTGGTTCTTCCAAATTGCCAATTATGACTCTGAATGATTGTATTGTATGGCCTAGTGAGCTGTTCAGGGTGTACCCCATTTTCTCCCAGAATCGGCTGAGATAGGCTCCAAACTCCTAGTTGGATTAAACGGCTCGGAAAATAAAGAAGTCGGTGAATGTTCAACTCTTTCATTCATTTAGTTTAATTTACCCTTTCATTCCTTATTTGCTTTTATTTTTGTTTTGATTGACAAGTTTCATTGCCTTCCATTATCAACTTTATGTTTCATAATAATCTTTCCTTCCATTTGTCTATTAGTTTTTTTTTCTCACCAGATATGAAAATGCAACTCTGGAGAGTAAATTACACACACTATCACAAATTGAGTATATTTGAAAGAATATAATCTCTAATGCAGTCACAGCCCTTTTAACATTACATTTTTGGTTCATTAAACCATGTGAATAAGTAGATAAATACTGTATATGTCTCGACAGCTACAACAAGAACTGTGTGCCCTAGCCTGGCCCAAACGAAGAAGAAGAGATAAGATTATCATCTTCTAGTATCACATTTAGATTTACTTCCACAGATGTTTTTTAAATTGACTCACGAATATGATTCAACCTAAACCTAAAATGTTTCCAGGGCAAAGCTTGCCAATTTTCAGGAATGGCTTGGACTGAAATTTTCGAGCAAGGGTGAAGGGTGTGTTCTCAGCCTCTACTGACACTAGGCTAGGGTGTTCCAACAAGAGTGAGAAAATGATCTTTTCTTATGGATTTGACTTCATACCACTTACAGTATTTTTTATTTTTTTTTGGCTAAATGTGTAGTATGATTATTATGGTTTAAAAACTTAGCATTTCATGTAGCTAGCAGACCAACATGGTGTGCTAGTGTTACATAGTAAACACAGGTAGCAACCATGAATTGACTGCTGAAAATTCACCAAAGATGAATCAGTCGACAAAAAATGGTGTTTGATTTTTTTTTCCAATCTGTGCACCTGAATTTTGTACAGAAATATTTTTCTGAATATATACCTCAGTTTACCGGTTGGTGGCATGGTAGCATAGTGGTTAACACTTAAGGCTCACAGCATGATGGTCCTGGATTGGACCCCTGTGCCTGGTGAGGCCGCTTCTGCATTGCATGTTCTCCTCCTGCTTGCTTGGGTTTCCTCAGGGTACTCTAGTTTCCTCTCACAGTCCAATGACATACATATTAGACTAATTCTTGATTGCCCCTAGGTGTGAGGGTAAATGGGTGTATGTCTGTGTAGGCCTAGCAACTAGCAAGCTGTTCAGGGTGTACCTCGCCTTGGTCTGGGATGACAAAATGTAAATTTAAATGATAACACACATCTACAGTCTCCTCCAAACACATGGGAACGGCATTCATTTCACTATGTGAAAAGAAGACAAAAAGGAGAAACTATCCAACCCCCGAAAAAACAAACAAACAAACAAACAAACAAACAAACAAACAAACAAAACCTGAAAAAGTTGCAGTGCAAGCTGGGGAAAACAAAAGAAGAAAGCAACAGTTTTGTCACTGGGTCTCTGGATTGATGCAGTTTTTCAGAGCATGGGTTACACAACTAAACCTTATGTTATTGATTTTAAGTTATTATTATTATTATTATTATTATTATTATTATTATTATTATTTATTTTAATTATTTTTGGATTTTCCCCCATTTTTCTCCCTAATTCATTCTATAAAATATTCTCCCCATCAACTTTTGCCTTCCCTATCACACGACCACCACCGACCAGAGAGGGGCGCAAGCAAGCACACGCCCCCTCCGTGACATGCGATGCTACAGCCTGCCTCTTTTCGAACTGCTGTGCATGTGTATTTGGGGCCGGGTTAACACACTCGGAGGGAAAGCGCTATCCGCCCCCCCGTACGAATGAGCTCACAGATGGGAAGTTATGAAGTGAGCTTATGCCATCCCTCCCTCCCTTGAGAGCTCAGCCAATTAGCTCCCATGGACCCCCGGTCACGGATGGCTGTGGCATCAACCCGGATTTGAACTTGCGGATTTTAAGTTATTATAGGACCATCCAATTTTTTGTTAATACATTCTACTCACAGCACTAAGCTCCTGGGTTTGAGTCCCGGCCTTGGGCGTTTCTGTGTGGAGTTTGCATGTTCTCCCCATGATTGCGTAGGTTTCTTCCGGGTACGCCACAGTCCAAAGACATGCATATTAAGCTAATTATTTGTTACAAACTATGGTGAGACTTTAAATGGTTCTGTGTGTGGGCCCTGCAGTGGTCTGGCAAGCTGCACAGGGTGTACACTGCTTTCGCCCAGTGTTGGCTGAGATAGGCATCGGCCTCTGTGCAACCCTAGCGGGATTAAGCGGTTTGGCAAATCACTGAGTGAGTAAAAAATATGTGGTTTGCCACTAAAGGTGCCACATTATGTACTGCTTACCAAATTTAGCTGTAGATATCAGGAGACGAATATTATATTTCCTATATTCAACTTTTGGTCTTAAACCAAAATGTCAAAAGCAAAAGAATTGGCCTTACTGTTTCAATACTTTTAGAGGGGACTTTGACTCCAGTGTCAGTACTGGTTTGGATGCCATCTCCAGGGAAGCTTTCATCCTGTACCACTCCATTTCATCTGCTACAGAGTTCTTTTCATGAATGTATCTGTTTTCTGGCTTTACTTTTTGCTACAACAGCTGTGTGCATAGCTTTCTCTTTTTCTACTCTTCCGTCTCATAAATTATTTGATTTCCCCATCCTTCAGTGAAATTCCTTGATTAGAATTAAAGCTTAATGGAGGGAGAAGTAGATGGAATAAGATGGGGAAGTACTTTTCAACAGGCTCCTGGAGGCTCATTAATTCCTTGAACAGTGGATTTGCTCCTATCTACCACTGCCAGTAGCTGAAGAATGTAATACTGCAAGAGACACTGTGTCTGGGGGCAGTGGTGGCCTGGTGGTAAGGTGCTGGATTACTGATCCCAAGGTCGGGGGTTCAAGCCCCACTGTCAACGGGTTCTCACTGCTGTCCCCCCAGTGC
>JAQMYF010000010.1:4553413-4564243 GCA_030014195.1 Neosilurus mollespiculum | reverse complement strand
ATTGTGGAAATTTTAGAGATGTTTATTTGTAAATTTTCAGTTGTTTGTTCATTATTTTCACTTTAACAGATGAAAATTAAGAAGTGAGATGGGAAAATATAATTTTCTTTTTTATTTAGTTGCCTAATAATTCTGCGCACCAATATTTGCCTAATAATTGTGCACACTAAGATATTCTCTTAAGAAAGACAAAACCTGACTTTTACCTTCTTAAAAATTCGGCTTTATTAACATTTGGATTAAGTGAGAGAGCTGTAGTCGTTAAAATATCAAATGAATCGTCAAAAATACAACTTGCTTAATAATTGAGCACGCAGTGTAGTTTTGACCCCAGAGATATAAAGGAAATTGGTCACCTATTCCACAATTCAATAAATTCCTGATCATTCAATTAATGAATTGAATGAAAAGTATAATGTGAGTGTTCTTTTAAAATTTAGGTGCCTTAATGCGTCCACATCGATAGACGCATGTCAGAGTCCCTTAAAATATATGAAAGGGGGCCCTCACACTTATGTGAAATAAATCCTCACACTAGGGGGGTTGGGGGCACCATTGTACCACTGAAAAGGGGGGCAGGGGTGACTACAGGGGTGAAGTGTTCTGCATTAACGTATATTATATGTTCATGTCAATGAGCAGACGCTTGTCTGATGCATGCAAAAGTATGCGCTGTAGCATTATGCGCTGATATGCCTAGCTTTGTTTTATTCAGGAGCTCATTAGTTTATATCTGACTTGTTAGTTTAATATCTGTACACTGTTATTTTTGCTGGCATCTTGCCTTTTTGGAACTGAAGAGTCTACATTCTATTCTCATGACTTCGTACTCTTGCAAGAGTGAAACGGATGACAAACGGCAGCCTTTTCAAACAGGTTAATGCAAACTATCAAAGGCATAATAGCAGATTGCAACTTTATAGGTGCACTAAATTTAGCAAACTAGCCGCCACAAATGGTACACAGGCTGTAAATTTGCAAATTAATACTCTGAATATAATATTTTTAAGTTACATAAACAACACCGTTCCAACAAGACCTCTAACTGTGTTTATATGCTGAGCTTTTCCTCTGTGCAAGTTCTTTCTGGATCCAGACCGTAAAACACATACAGACATGGCACCTCCGATGAGGAATAAATCACAGTCTTACGTTATTAACTTCGCCCTGGTTAGTGAATACCTGAAATTGAATTTATTAAATTGTAGAATTGTGGCCATCTTCGTTTCCTATAATTTTCTCCCATACTGAGTTTGCCCTTTAGACACACAGTAAAATTTCAATCTGCAGAGCATCTCTATACACTCTCCTGTGCTGAAAACAACAGCTGTATTATGTTGTTAGTAAAAGGCGTGTTTAAAACACTAACCTGGATCTAACTGATCCATATTGTCCTCCACCGGGCTGCTGTTTTCGTCCTCTGGCGAGCCATGCGCATCCAGGGCGAACGGAGCAGAAGAATCATCAGAGACCAGACCCATAGCTCTCTGTTCTTCAGACTCTTCTTCAGCTGTTGCTCTTTCAGCCATGGCATTCTCACACTTGGGCTCAGGTTCACCTGATCAAGCAACAGCACAAGGAACGATTCGTTTCTGCCAAAATTAACATGTTTTCCCTTACATACGAGTCAGAAGTCCTTGGAATGCATGGAAAAATAAAGATTCAACATATTAACAGAGTTACACTAACACAAACAAAATCCTGAGTTCTGAACACATCCAAAAACACAACTACCAGTTATGAGGGAGAATATTGCTGTCTCAAAAAATCATGTTTAATACTCATTATAATGTCATACAGTCATTCCGTGTCAAAAACATTCAGTAAACTTTCCAACACCTAGTCTCCTAAAAAAATGTAAAAAAATATCAGCAAGACTGAACAATTATTGAGATTTGACAAATATATGAATATTGAAACAAGAATTTTTTGGCCACAAGCAAAAATGGCATTTTCAATCTTTAATTCTCCTACCGTTTGCAGGTAAGTACTGTATATGCAGAATCTTTGTGGTTTGAAGTTTTACGTCTGTGTAACCTATACCCCTAGAGATTCGACTCTTAATACGCCAATACTCAACTTTTAGCTAACCAGAAAAAAGATGAGAAAATACACAAGATATCATCTCGATTGTTTTCTTCCCCCCCTCTTCCCATAAAATTTAATCTGTTCGTTTAATGTGCTTGTGCATTTCTGATGGATGACAGACAGCAGCAGAGGTGGCGATAACCTTAATTTGTTATTTTACCAAACTGTTTAATTATTAAAACAAAATTAACAAAAAATACATTACGACATTGCAAAAGATTATAGTAGCGTGTTAAGAATGGGGGGAAGTGACACCTTATATTAAAAACTGACCTACTTGTGAAACTCATTAGAATATATAACCTGATTATCGTGGTTTTAGTGCATTGTTTCACTAAATCTTTCACAGCAATTTTAACCATGGCGTGACTGTTAATGCGACACAGGCTTAAAAATGCTGGTGTCCTGGGATTTCCATTTATAACTGCCTCTTCAATTTACTCAAAATGGTGCAATAAAAAGAAAACATCCAGTGAAAAATGTAGCCTAAACTACAATTCACTCTCGATGCAGTATGAATCGTATGGATTCATAAAAAAGTATGAAAAGTATGGATAACCTGCCAACAGTCCAGGCCGATGGAGGTGGTGTAACGGTGTGGGGATGTTTTCTTTGTACGCTTTGAGCCGGTTCAATCCTCACGTGAATACCGCAGGTCTATTTGAGTGTTGTTGCTAACCATTCCTTCATACCTACAATTTCCTCAGCTTCCAGCGTGACAGACTGAGCCTACAAGATCGATCGCAAATTATTGACATGAATTTTTACATTATAAATTTATAACGCAAGAATGCAACACACTTTCTTGAATCCATACATCCTTGGCTTCATACTGACTCGATGTTCTTGAATAAAGAGAAAACATCCAGTGAAAAACGTAGCCTAAACTGACGAATCTCAATTCAGTAAGAAGCCAAGGATATAACCTGCCAACAGTCCAGGCCGGTGGAGGCGGTGTAACGGTGTGGGGATGATTTCTTTGTACGCTTTGAGCCGGTTCAATCCTTGCTTGAATACTGCAGGTCAATTTGAGTGTTGTTGCTAACCATTCCTTCATACCTACCATTTCCTCAGCTTCCAACGTGACAGACTGAGCCTACAAGATCGATCGCAAATTATTGACATGGATTTTTACATCATAAATTTATAACGCAAGAATGCAACACACTTTCTTTTGAATCTTCATCACTACCTTGTGTTTTTTTATTCCTTCTGTCATCACTACCTTGTGTTATTTATGCTGTTTCATATGTAACCGACCCCTGAGTGATGTCCAGAGCTGCCCTCTCGTTACCTTTCAGCTCAGAGGTGGAGTTGAGCTCCACCCCAGACATCCACTCATAGTCGTAGAGTCTCTTGCTGGCGGACGGTAACATGCTGAAGATGTCCTCGCTCTCGGTCCAGGGGCTGAGGGAGGCCTGGTGCTGCCTCTCCCCCTCCACATCAGCAGCACCCCCGCGGGAGTTCTTGTCCTTCATCAGATAATCGCAGATGGCGTCGATGTTCTCCTTTTTAACAGCAGGGACGGCCGCTTTGGCTTTCTTCGGCTCCGTGCTGCTCTTCTGCGGCGCCTGGAGGAGGAAGTCGGCTTTCCTGGCCGGTTCGCTCGTGATGCACTCCAGCCGGGCTTTCAGCAGCTCGATCTCGTCGGTTTTCTCCCTCAGCTCCATTTTCAAGAGTCTGGTCCGTGTGCTCACTACCCTGCGGATTTCGGACAGGGCCTCCTCCAGCGCCACGGTGATGTTCCTGCCGAGGTGCTCGGTGATCTCGCTGACTGAACACACCAGCTCCTCGTCGAGCTCCAGCTCACAAAAACTCTCCTCGCCTCGAATAGACGACCCCGTGCTTTCCATCAGCGCGGCCTGAGACTCAGCCAGCTGCCCCGTTTCAATAAAATGATGGTTTCTTTTACGGCTCATAGCTTCCAAATAATACAGTGTTTTGAACGCTCGATACTCTAACACCATAGAGTTTTCACAACTTCCGCCTGCGGTATGTACCCGACGTTGGCGACAGCGCCCTCTGGAGGCCTGGCGGCTCATTTCAGGAGGGTAGGGCATCATCAGTGTCTGCACAAGACAGCTGTCCTTCCTGTGTCATAAATTCACTCACTCACTTAATCACTCCATTAAAAATCCACACCATTTAATCATATTAGGGTGGCTGGAGATTACCTAAACCGACACTGGGTGAAGGCAGGATCCACCCTGAACAGCTCACCAAACCATCTCCAGGCGACTTACACACAGCCATTTAGGCCCACATTCACACCTACAGGCACTTTGGAACAGCCATTTAACCTAATGTGCATGACTTCGGACTGTGGGAGAAAGCCGCCTTCATGCTGGACCGTCTTTGACCTGGATTACCACTATGCCACGGTGCCACCCACCTTTAAATCAGGTATAGATGAATATCACAGTCACAGTATGTACTAAGGGCACTACAGTGGCATAGTGGTTCCTACGTCCGCCACACAGGAAGAAAGTCCTGGGTTTGAGTACCGTGCTCAGTGAAAGTGTTTCCTACGTTTGCATGTTCTCCCAGTGCTTGTGTGAGCTTCCTCTGGGTGCCCCAGTTTCCTCCTACAGTCCAAATACATACACATTAGGCTAATTGGCTGTTCAAAATTGCCCCAGGTGTGATTGTGTGTATGAATGGTTGTGTGTGTATGTGTGTGTGTGTTCCTGTTCAGGGTGTACCTCACCTTCGCCCAATGTCGGTTGAGATAGTCTCCAGCCTCCCCACGACCCTTGTAGGATTAAATAGGTATGCAGTAGGTGTGCACTTAGGTATGCACTAAGCTGATCCACACATGAGAAGACTTAGGGCAAAGCTCATGTTGTTTTGGTTTCATGGTGTTCTTTGTCTTTGACCCAAAAAACTCCCAAATCTAAATGTTAATGTATGTTCATATTTGAAGTTATTTTTAGTGTACTACAAGGTATATGATCTAGTTAGGTTGCAAAGTGGTGGCCTGGTGGTAGGGAGCTGGATTACTGATTCCAAGGTCAGAGGTATCAACGGGATGTCATTGTTGTCCCCCAGTGCAGCTAACTGGGTGTACTCTGCCCTCGCCCAGAGTCGGCTGAGATGGGCGCAAGCCTTCCCGTGACCCTAATTAACATTAAGCGGTTCAGAAAATTAATAAATGAATGAACTCTGATAGCTGACTCTGCATAGTGAATGTCATTCATTCAGTCAGCAGTAGGGAGCAGCAGTGCTCAGCATTGGTGTGCTTGTTACGCTCCTATGAAATTGTTATATCACTCTTTTTATCAGCATTGCTCTTTTAAAATGTACCATGATCTGCTATACACCAGTGTGTTTACCATTCACTTCATCTCCCACATACACAAATGCCATTCATCGCTTCAGTATTTCTAATTTTCACATATATACAAAATGTTCTATATTCCTCATCAGCATGGGTTTACTTGTTTGTTAGCAACTTTCTGTCCACAGTTTTTAACAGATCAATCTGAAATTTTAATGATGGGCAGGTGATGACTCAAAGATGTTCACATCAAAATCTGGTAGAAATCCACATAAAAAAAATCCGTCTTTTATAAAGGGTGAAATAAAAACCAAAATCATATCTCTGACAAAACACATCTTATGTAAATCAAATTTGCTGAGTACATTCAGGATCAGAAGTTTTTGACATCAGACGAAGTTTCAGATCTGACCCAGATCAGCATTTAGTGGTAATTTGAACAACATTTGAGTTTGACTTGGGAAAACGCAAGGCTTGGTGGAGGTTTGCACTTTCTGAGAGTTCTAGTTTACCCGCTGACATACTGTTGATGTAACTTTTCTATTCTATATTATATTCTCATCATTTTGTGGCATGAATTTGATGTTTAAAATAGGAATACTTTAAAAAAAATTTTAATGACATATATTACTATTATTATTATTATTATTATTATTATTATTATTATTATTATTATTGTAAAAGCAGAATATCAATGAAATTATCATCTCTGTGGAATATATTACAGTATTTTAGTAATTTTTTGTTACACTTCTCTGGTTGTTTAACAACCTTTTCTTTTTTTCATTGAAAGTATGAGGCATTTGTTGCCTTTGTGGTTTTATGTTGCTGCATCAGGTTTACTCAGAAGTTGGAAAAGCTTAGCTCAGGGAGAGCTAAAGTCCTTCACACCTTGCTTGTTAAGTGTGGTTTTTTGACCTGATTCTTTGAAAGTTATTCTGCTGATGTGACCTTTTTAAAGGAACCCTGTTACCCGGGGCAAGAAAACATGCAGGACACATGTCCAAGAGGACAGTGAAATAGGTCACAGCTTGTCTTGTGCTAAAAACCTAGTTCTTAACAGACAGTTATAAAGCTATAATTAAACAACAATATTGCATGATTTTTGCAAAACCTACATGTATAAAATGAACAGCACAGTTTATGAATGATATGATGATGTGGATACAGGATGCTATGAAATATTCTCTATTAGCAAAATAAAGGTACTCTTTACCATATTCATTAAAAACAAAAAGCATTGGGAGATAATGGGGTGCTTCAAATTCTCAAATCCACCATTCATAAAGAGTTGTAATGTGAAATTATTCAAGACCTCTTTGATAAAGGCGTCTGTTAGAAATTACAGAATCTGTTCAACCTTGGAGAAAAAAGTCTTATCTGTCTGATTTCTGCTCATTTATCATAAATAAATGATCCATAAAATGTTTTACACATTAGGAGGAAGACAGAGTAGACACTACCACTGACAACTTAAGGACATGTGCACTGATTCTGACATGCTGGTACACTCAATGTATCTCCCTGCAAAAAAGGGAAAATTTGTGATGTCAGATATCTCATATCCCAACAAGGTTCCAACTCATCAGCTTTCTCTACATGCAAGCCAAAACATTTTCACCAAGAGGGGATGATCATAATAAACTAGTGAACAGTGGCATCCTAGTGGTTAAGGCGTTGGGTTACTGACCACAATGTCGGCAGTTGAAGCCCCACTACCACCAATCTGCCACTGTTGTGCCCTTAAGCAAGGGTCTTAACACCCAACTGCAGGGCATCTGCCAAATGCCACAAATGTAAATATAAATATACATCAGTGTCACCACAGTGTTAATTATATCAACCACTAAAGGACCACAAGGGATCACAAAAAAATATGGTGAGCAAGTAAGCTGAGGAACTGGGTAGATGCACACCTTGTTTTCATATTTGCAGTCACACTGTCTCTCCCTGTATCTGTGCGTTGGCAAGTTCACAAAAGGAATTCAGTCTGAAGTCAGGCACAATTTGATGTGATTCACAAATAGGCCATTTTGAAACATAACTGATCTCCATTTAAAGCAATAAACAATTTGCAAAGTTAAGCAATTTGCAAAGCTTGAGTCACCAGAACATGTTAATATAAAGGGAATTTAAGAACTTAAGACTTTAATTGAACTTATTTACTGGCCGTCTTTATGACCAGCTGTAGGTCCCGGGTTCGTGTGCTTTTCAGGGTGTACCCTGCCTTCGATCAGACTTGGCTGAGATGGGCGCCAGCCTCCCTGTGACCCTAATTAAGTGGCTTAGAAAATAAATGAATGCATTTCTATCAGAGCTAAAATTTTATTTGTTGTTCTGTCACATTCACAGGCAATTTCTGCTCCTTTACAGACTCACTACGCTTCCCAGCAACCCTTGCAAATCACATGACTTTGGAGACATGACTCAGAGCACATCTTTTGCTCATCACACTGATTACCTGCTTTATAGAAGGACTGTGTTCTTTTCATGCTCAGTGCAAAGTATTGTATTTGTGTGACTTGTTGCCAATTTATACCAAGCCTTAGTAGTCCTGATTGTGTTTTCTGTGTATGACCTCTGCCTGCATCATCTACATTTTTTAAATTATTTTTTCCTTTAGTTTAAATTATTTCTGCTTGTTCTGATAGGCAATGATGACTCAGTGGTTAAGGCTCTGGGTTAATGTTCCAAAGGTTGGGGGTTTAATCCCCAGTACCACCAGGCTGCCACTGTTGGGTCCTTGAGCAAGGCCCTTAAGCATAAATTCTCAGTTAAATTAAACAAAAAAAAAAGTCTCTCTGGATAAGAGTGTCTGCCAAATGCCATAAATGTTTGATTGTCTGACATCTGATTGTCTGACTTATGCCTGTCCCAGGTATCTAAATTTGAACTGTGCATGGGAATTTTCATCCTGGTTTTAGTCTCACTCACTACATGACAAAACTTAATAGGAATGATAAACTGTTTCAGAGCATGTTTCAATTTGCATGTATAGCTCCAACAGTCCAAGATATTATTTTAATTATTTTAATTAAATTTTAATAACCATCAGCATAATTTTTAAATTATGTATTTTTTTTTTTTACATTTGCTGTGACTAACATTGAATCCATACTATATACTAACACTGCAATGTGACTCTTTCCAGGCAGACAGGATGAATCTTAAATGTATGCAGAAATCCTTTCACCAACATATATTTTATACATGAGCAGCAAAATTACTAATTCAGGTCCATGTATTTTCCAGATGACACCACATCCTATTCAGATTAACATTTCTTTCTTTTCTTTTTTTTATTTTTTATTTATTTTTTGACCAAACTGGCCATATACAGTGATTTTTGCAAATGTTTGTGTTTTCCAAATGAACTCCTCCACACTGACACACATACAGTGGCAAAACAGGGGATGTGACATTCAACATTTGCTGATACAAAAGTTATTACAATACCACAATGGTCACAATTATTGCTTACACCACTGCTTCTTAACAAGGTCAAAATGGCATTTCTAAAATTTAACTGAGATTGACGTGTTGAATATATTCAGAAAAATGTCTTGTAAAATGTCTATGAAATTTAAAAAAAATACTAAATTACCAAGATAGATAGTTTGATAGATGGATAGATAGTTAGTTATTAATCCCCAATCATAACAGCTGGCAAATGTTAATATCTCCTTTGAGATTGGTTTCATTAAGTGTAATAGGAATATTTTTACCAATTTTTGAGCAATTTTAGTTTTCACATGAATACATTGCACAGCAGTTGCATTTTTTCTACTTATGGTGAGCTTAAACGATATAAACCCAGTTTGAGCCAATCATATTTCAGTGTTATTCTGATGTTTGTCTGATGTTTCAGCTGTTTCTGTTCCGATATGTACCAATTTTCTTCAACTGTTAGCCAATGAAATTCCTGTTTCATTCTATGCTATTACGGTCTATACCAATGTCACTCCATTTGTGCCAATGTTGTTCCGATGTGTCTCTGATATTGTATAAAAAATGTGCAAATTTACTGTATATGTGGGAAGAATGTCTCCAGATGTTGCTCCCATTTTTTCCTAATTTTATACTAATGTTGCACCGATCACTGGTGAAATGTCCTCATATGTTCTCCGATGTATATCAGTGTTTTCCAGTGTGTACCAATGTTCTCTGATTTTGTGAGCGTATGTTTATGTTTATTTCAATTTCTAAAGGCCAATTATTAATCCCCAATCATAACAGCTGGCAAATGTTAATGTAAATTTTGAGTCTGATAGCCTGCTCCTGCCTCATGTTCAGTGATCACACTACCCAGGTTAAAATGTTTACTAAAGACACAGTTCAAAGTCATGCAGATTATGGCAACTGGTTACTCTAAATTGCGCCTATGGGTTGACTGGTTGTCCGTGTCAGTGTTAGATAGACCGATGACCTATTCTAAATGTACTCCACCTCATGACTGCCATGATTCTGACGACTAAGCAGTATAGATCACTTCATTATTGGATAGCTCATGTTATCATATTAGATGGTTTATTAAAAAAAAAATTCCATGAAGCCCAAATTTATAAGCCATTCTTATGGCCATCTTGGCCATTCAGCACTTTCTGAGTCATTTGTATCAATTCTAAATAATTGTTATATGTACACACCCACACACCCACCCACACACACACACACACACACACACACACACATATATATATATATATATATATATGTACACATAATATAAAATTATATTAAATATAATAGTATTACTACATTTAATAATGCAGTAATTAAGGGTATGTTATTTATGTATAAATTTTTTTCAATTATTATATAATTCTTCAATGTTGATGAACAAGAAAAAAAGTCAGAATCTATTTACTTTTAGCATGTTTTTAGTTTTTTTTCCCTTAATAAATATTAAACACACTTTATAATTACACACAAATTATTATCGGTATAAACTGTAATTTTATATAAAAAAGAAAAAGAAAAAGAAATGTATCATTTAAAGAATATCGTAAAAACAAAAGTGCTTTTGTACTGAATATTATCACAGCCGTGATTGTAATTTTCTCTGAGTGAAGCAATCGTAGCCATGTCTCTCTTCAATACAAACGCATAAATGTAAATTTGATATTGATTTTCAACCACAGCTCTGTAAACAAAAAACATTAATATTGGACTACTGGCATTTCAGACACATTACTGCCAAATATTGTATTTAATTTTTCTCCCTCAACAAAAATACTTCCCACTTAAACCTTAGATGGATAAAAACAGACTGACTGACAGCTCAGAGTAAATGCAGTAACATTAATTTTCACTATAACGGGACTTTTAGGTAGCAAAAACAGATGTGTGAACAGGCCTTGTCCATTCAAACTAGTGAACTGTTGTATATCATAAAATTAACATTAGTGTGTATGTTTTTAATATATATATATATATATATATATATATATATATATATATATATA
>JAQMYF010000010.1:4520475-4537024 GCA_030014195.1 Neosilurus mollespiculum | reverse complement strand
AATTCTCACGCACACTCCTCAGACACGATAATAGTGTGTGTGTGTGTGTGTGTGTGTGTGTGTGTGTGTGTGTGTGTGTGCGTGCGTGCGTGCGTGCGTGCGTGCGTGCATGCATGTGTGTGTGTGTGTGTGTGTTGTGGTTGTTTTTTTAACTTACACAAGCCATGACAAAAACGTAACCACAGCCCACTCTCAAGTTGTTTCAGCATTACTTCCGATTTTGTCACATAAAGCTCTTTAGTTCTCCTGTGTGAGTGTGTGTGTGTGTGTGTGTGTGTGTGTGCTTACATGGGAGAGCATTTGTGAATATCTGCATACATCATCATAAAAATGGAGCATTTCAAGCTCCCATGATAGCTAGTTTCACTCTAGGGAAGTCTAGGTCGTGAGAGTGTTTACGTCTGACTTAGGAGAACATTCGTTTAAGTCTATTGCACTAGTTTGGCACATGTTAGCTTTGAGTACACACTACACTACTGCCAGAGCTTGTTATGCTTCAGATCCTTGCCTGCATAAAAGCCTATGCATGACACAGCGTGCATGACCTCGAATTTCCATGAGCCATGGGAGGAAAATTCGAATCTTAGTGACCGGAAAAAATAACGATTTTTACACAAAACATCAGGACATCACAAACGAATAAGCATGCTTTTATTGACTAGTTTACTTGCTAAGGTTTTAGCATGCATTTGATATTTTGTGTGGGGGATTTTGTACATAGCATTGACTTCACACAAAGAGTTCATACAGTCATCTTCCTACAAGACTGTAGAAGCATCATGAGCAGCAGATTTATTGATGGATTGCTCACATTTCCCTTCTATGGTAACCTTATTAGATTGGGTAGGATTTAAGTAATGAAAGCAATGAATCAGCGTCATCTGACGTGCTCTTGTTGTTTATGTGTCGAATAGCTTGAAGGCTGAAACAGGTGGTATTGTTTACTTTGTGCCCAGGGCAAGGAACACATTTTATGAAGTATGAGGAATGGAGATTGTTCTTATGTGTGCTTGACTTGAAGTAACTACATGAATATTGCTAACATATAACACAACCTTGTTTTTTATCATGAGATAAGAAAAAAAAGCATATTAGGTGCAAGATATGCACGTGCTATTTCATTTTCTCAGAATCTCACAAACATTTTTTCTCCTGGGATAAAATCTGTAGAAATATTCCAAATTCACTGGAAGGCAAACCATGTGATCATTTCCTTTCACTTACTTACTCATTTGCTCAACTGCTAAATCCTATTTAGTCGGTAGGAGGATGGAGCCTATCTCAGCCGACACTGGGCGAAGGCGCAGTACAACCTGAACGGCTCGCCAGACCATCACACGACCCGGAGTACCCGGAGAAAACCTATGCAAGCACAGGGAGAACGTACAAACTCTACACAGAAACGCCCGAGCCCTTGACTCAGACCCAGAACCCTCTAGCTGTGACGAGCTAACCGTGATCATGTACATTAACATTATTCAGATAAACTTTATTAAACTAAATATTTATCAGTAGAATCTGAAACCACATTCCATTTGTGCCACCACAGCAGATTTTCAAGTTATTGCCAAAGTCCTTTGCTTTTCATCATCTAGCAGAGAGAACTGTCCGGAAAGACAGCAGAAATAAAGACAGTGCATATCTCAGTCCCCTTAAGTGGGTCTTGTCCATTCTTGTATTAGTATCTGGAGGCACTTTAATGATAATAATGGACATCTGAGGCTTTCAATCTTTTTTTTCTGAGTTATTAATTCCCTTAAGGGGAAATAGCTTAAAAGTCAAGTTCTTATGTTGATCTTTTATTTCCATTTCAGGATGTAAGCTATTCCAAGACCTTGTTTCTAAAAATACCAGTGAGAACAAGATGTGTAAAAGAAAAGAAAAGCCAGACCTGGAAAAAGTCACAATTCTAAGATTTAGTGTCATTACACTCTGTGAAGGGTGAATACATATTGTGCTTTGTGTGTGTGTGTGTGTGTGTGTGTGTGAGATGGGGGCAACACACAACCATTCACACTCACATCCACTCCTAAGGGCAATTTGAAATAGTCAATTAGCCCAATGTGCATGTCTTTGGACTGTGGGAGGAAACCAGAATACCCAGAGGAAACCCACACAAACAAGGGGAGAGCATGCAAACAACCCACAAAAACACCCGAGCCCAGGACATTCTTGCTGTGATGCGGGCGTGTTAACCACTCATGATGTATCCAGAATGGGCTGATATGTATTAGATAGACAAGAGTAATGTGGGTTGAAATCTGCCAAAATCTGCCAAAAGTAAAAAGGAAAACAACAATATGGTAACTACATGAAAAATAATGTTAGAGTTTGTTTAGGGTTTTTATAGAGAAATACGTATAGTAATGAGTTAATTTTTGCACCACTCCTACCCTGAAAGCCCTTGTAATGGTTTGTCAAAGATAACCTGAGAAATAATAGAGTAAAAAAAAAAACCTGATCAGATGAATATTTCATAGCTCAGCAGTTCAAGATTTATCTCATCTCCTACTGTTTCTATTTTTTCTTTTTTATAAATCTGCTAATTACAGTCCAAGACTATTTGCATCTGACATGCATAGTTTAGCCTGATACTGCCTGACAAGAACCAGATCAATGTAGAGATTTCAGGGTTGTTGTTTTTTTTTTTTTTTGTATTTCAGTAGATGGTAAGATTTTATGCAACTCATTTAGGTGACAGGTGGCACGGTGGAGTAGCAAGATGTCCACCTCACAGCAAGAAGGTCCTGGGTTTGAGTCCCGGACTCAGTTGTTTCTGTGCGGAGTTTGCATGTTCTCCCTGTGCTGGCGTGGCTTCCGGTTTCCGCCCACAGTCCGAAGACATGCACATTAGGCTAACTGGCTGTTCCAATTTATCCCTAGGTGTGGATGTGAGTGTGAATGGTTGTGTGTATTGCCCTGCAATGGTCTGGTGTGCTGTTCAGGGTGGGCCCTGCCTTAGCCCAGTGTCCCCGTGACTCTATTAGAATTAAACGGTTCAGCAGATGAGTAAGTGATCTAGGTGACATTAATACCAAGTCATCACCTTTAATAATACTGTATTTCTTCCCAAAAATCTGCTGTCATTTATCACCCAGTCAGTGCCTCAACAATATAATTCAGCCCCCAGAAACAATCCGTGCCACCAGATATTCTACCACTGCAAAGAAATGAATCACCATGTGTTTTTGACATTCCATCAGAACAAGAATGATTCATACAGTTTTTTTCTGTAATGGCTAAAATATGTGTTGCTTTCAGGTGAAAGATTTGTTTCTGTTGCTGCTGGTGTCAAACCATACATATTACTAGCAGTGTCTTTGCACTTGTACCCATCATTCATTGGGAATGATGCTGTATTAATGACCATATTCTACATACTACCTAATGTGTGTATTTTATGTGTGGGGATTTAAATATGTTAGGTGTATTTTGCACTGATAATTATCTTGATGTTTGACTGTTTGATTGCAGTTTTCTGTGGTCGACTATTGCGTTAGGTTCAATTTGTACTCCATTAGTATTCTATAGAATCAAAAGCTGGAAGAGAGGTCAACTTATTTGGATTTGTTATCATATAGCATCAACCAGATTTTTTTGTTTTGCGAACATTGTGTCTGTCTATCTACCTGTCCGTCCATCCATGTACACGTGGGAACCCTCTGGTAATATTTCGCATGTTGGTATATAACTGTGTTAACGGGAATGAATGTCTGAGTGATGGTATCTTCTTCTACTCTATCCTCCCCTCCAAACTGCTACATGTTTCAAGCCATGGCAAAATAAACTATTACTGGCACGCAATAGAATAGAAAAGCTTTGAACCCAATCACACTGAGGAATTGCATGACATTTTTGGAGTGTATACCGTGCTTACCGAAGTAAACCTACCCAGCGGAATGGTATCTCGCTACCCTGTGGTAATATTGAGTTTCCATAAAAGAAATCTTATCTCAGTAGTGTAACACTTTCAAACAATATCAAAACTTTGGGGGTGGTGATAGCATGATGATTACATGACATTAAATCATCAATGGCACCATTAAAAAAAAAATTACATTAAAACCTTGTATCAGGAGAAGTTAATTTTTTGGAGCTCCGCTTTTCGGCAGCACCTCAATCTTTATATTAGTATGTACTATGCAGAAACATAAACTATGAATGAAAACGAGATACGAAGATGGGCTGAAAAGTATACAGGCTGACCATGATGCAATGGTCGAATTTGACCAAATGTGGTTTATTTTTCAACAAAGTCTCCCTTGATGTATACACACCTTTTCCAGCACAGCGATTGAATCCCCTTGGTATAGAAGTTATCAAGTTTCAGTGCGCTGGCATTAGCCTGTCAGGATCAGCCTATGAATTTTTCAGCCAAACCTGGTATTTACACAGTTGGGGGAAATAATTAGTTGATCCTTTGCTGATTTTGTAAGTTTGCCCAATAAGAAAGAAATGAACGGTCCATTATTTTTATGATAGGTTTATTTCAACTGCAAGAGACAGAATATCAACAACAAAACACCCAGAAAAATACACTATTTAAAGATTATACACTAATTTGCATTTGATCAAGTGAAATAAGTATTTGATCCCCTGCCAACCAGCGAGAATACTGACTTTCACAGACCGGTTACATGTGGCACAAATTTTTGTCCTACCACTTTAAAAAAATACTCCTAATGTCAACTCATTATGTGCCTAAAAGACTCTTCACTCTCTCTAACTCATTTGACTGTGAACCTCTTAATCCTACTAGGGCCATAAGGAGGCTGGCATCTATCTCTAACACTGCGTGAAGGTGGGGTATACTCTGAACAGCTCGTCAGACCATTGCAGGGCAAACACACACAAGCATTCACACTCAGACCCACACCGAAGGGCAAATTAGCCTAATGTGCATGTCTTTGGGCAAAAGCAAATTAATTTATAACCTTTATATAGTGTGGTTGTTTTTCTGTTTTTGTGTTGATATTCTGTCTCTCTGTCTTAAAATAAATCTACCATCAAAATTACACACAGTACATTTTTTTGTAAGTGGGGAAACTTGACAGACATAACAGAGGTAGGTGTGCCCCATGCACTCTGTGAGCACAGCATAAGCATTTTTTAATTCATTTATATATTTTAATTTATGTTCCATAAAAACGAGAGTTTGCTTATTCTCCCTGTACTTGCTTAGGTTTTCCCTGGGTACTCTCGTTTCGTTCAACAATCCAAAGACATGCACATTAGACAAAGTGTTTTTTAAAATTGCCCCTAGGTGTGAGTGTGAGTGTGAATGGTTGTGTATGTGTTGGCCCTATGATAGCCTGGCATGCTGTTCTGGGTGGGTGTACTCCGCCTTTGCCCGGTGTCGGCTGAGATAGGCTCCAGTGTCCCTACGACCCTAATAGGATTAAGCAGTTCAGTAAATTAGTGAGAGTAAAAACAGAAGAAAAGCACAATCCATAATGTGATGTTTTTAAACTTATTGAGAGTAAATACTACACGGAAACACACGAAAAAAATGCAATTCGATTTTTGTGGTTTATTTTTCCATTTTTAAAGCATGACAGTGATAACAAAGCACTTGACTTCAAGTGGCCTAATTCTTCACATTGTACAAAATCGAATTCTACATTTTGTCAAATTCTATTCTACTGTTTTATTATTCATTCAAAGTATTTTCATAATCATTCAACTTAGCCGGTGTCAGTGATGGAATGGCTCATAGAACAATACCAGTAATTATCTGGCTGCTTTCCACAAATCACTCACTCGTTCACTCATTACACCAAACCACTTAGTCTTATTAGGGTCACAGGAAGGCTGCCTGTCTCAGCCGACATTGGGTACACCCTAAACAGCTCACCAGACTATCACAGGGCAAACACACAACCAACTATTCACACTCACAACCACACCTGGCGCAATTTGATACAGCCAGTTAGCCTATTGTGTAAGTCTTTGCACTGTTGAAAGAAACCAGAGTACCCTGAGGAAACTGACACAAGCACAGGGAGCACATGCAAACGCCACAAAGAAACTCCCAGGACATTCTTGCTGTGAGGCGGACGTGCGAATCACTACGCTACCATGTCACCGTTTTCCACCAATCAGAAATAAGAAAATACCGTATGAATGATAATGTCTATTAACCCAGAGTTAGTGGAGCACCACAGTATATAGTAATCCTTAGACTTTGAGTGATAAATGCCATTCATTCATTCATTTTCTGAACCGCTTAATCCTAATTAGGGTCGCGGGGAGGCTGGTGCCCATCTCCGTCAACTCTGGGCGAAAGCAGAGTACACCCTGGACAGCTCGCCAGGCCATCGCAGGGCAGAAACATGCTGACAGCAATGCAGCCTACTCTTTTTCAAAAGTCAGCAATGGTTGGTAAAGTCATACCCCATTCATCATTAAAGCCGTCACTGATAATCACATTCCTAAAGACTTTAGTTGCTTTAAGGTCATCGATAGGACTTCCAACTTTTATGAGGGTCATGTATGTTCCTATTCTCTGTTATATTTGAAAGGTTTACATCTAGCATATGATAACATTCAAAACTAATATAATAACTAATAATTTATTAATAACAAAACAAATGTATGTTCAGTAGTGTGTTTACATCATTTGTCATCAGAATTATCCATGTTCGTAAATTGTGATCTTAATTACATTCCTATACACCTGACTCTCCTAAACAAATCATTGACATCTTATTGACAACTGGGAAATCCTTCTGATTATGAAAGAAATGCTGTGCACTTTGTTCCCTTGTCACCTTATTCAGATATTCCACACTCTTGTGTTGTCACGGCATTACAAAGTGTACAAAGTGTGAAGTATTCTGTTTTGTGTGAGAGTGTGTGTGTAGGACTAAAGAACATGATGTGACAAAGCGATCAGGTTGCCTGAGGGAAATCAAGGCTGTTCTTACACACACACGCGCACAATGAGCGTCTCTGTTTGTTTCGCTGACTACGCAGTTAGACTACTTTCACCGTGTGAACAGGTTGCTCTGAGGAATATCCAGTAAGCCACTAAAGTTAAAATAGACTGCAATCATAATCAAATGGAATAGGTTGAGAAAACAAAATAATAAGGGGACAGGAATGTAATATTGCCAGAACTGTGTTGCTATTAATGCTAATTTTGACTAAAAGCAAATTTTATGCCTGACTTCTAAAAGCAAGCAATAATCTGAGGGATAAGTGGTAGATAAAAGGCTCCAAAACTGAACTGCAAAAAAAAAAAAAAAACCTCACGAACGCACATTAACTCAAAGTCTGATCAGTAATGGAAACTGTAATACATAACGCATAATTGATGGACCATTTTGTGTTCACTGCATGAAAAAATTGAGTTCAAACTCCGGTAAGTAACAATATACTCAGTCAGCTGAGTGACTGAAAATAGCTGCAGTTATTACCTTTGGCTGAGAGATGAGTTCCAGATGTACTTCCATTATGAGCATGAAGCTGTTTATCCTGAATTGCATCTCTTTTTATATCTGTGAATGTGGGTATAAATCCTGGGGGTCACACAGAGAATGACAAGCATCTTTAATAAAAGATGAATTACATGGATTGTGCATCATGTTAGATTTGATATGACAGCGAATCCATTGCCATAGATAACATCTGCGATGCATGCAAGGATGGCATGAGTTATGGTTATATTACTTTTGTTATGTAACAGCAGAAATGTATTTATGGACTTTGCAACAGCTTATGTGTTTTAAATCTCCAAAGTATTCTTAAAAAAAAAACATTTTAAAAAAATCAACCTGTTGCACTGTGTATATGCATGGGGAGGTCATGGAAGGTAAAGTCATGTGAAAAGTGCATTTATGTTTTTTTTTTTTCCAACATATTTGAGAAAGCAAAGGGCGCACAGTGGCGTAGTGGTTAGCACGTCTGCCTCACACCAGAAAGGTCCTGGGTTCGAGTCCCGAGCTTGGGCGTTTCTGTGTTCTGTGGAGTTTGCATGTTCTCCCCATGCTTGCACAGGTTTCCTTTGGGTTGTGTCCAGTTTACTTCCACAATCCAAAGACATGCACATTAGACTAACTGGTTGCCCCAGGTGTGAGTGTGCATGGTTGTGTGTGTGTTTTCCCTGCGATGGTCTGGCGAGCTATCCAGGGTGTACCCTGCCTTCGCCCAGTATATGCTGAAATAGGTTCTAGCTTACCTGCAACCCTTATGTGATTAAGTGGTTCGGCAAATGAGTGAGTGAACAAGCAAACATTTCCCCCTCTTTAATACACTGCCTGCATTTAAAGGTGAAGTAATAAACTCACAAGTAAAACCACAAGTAAAATGATTTTTTTTTCAATTATTTATTCAACAAAAAATATCAATAGATGCTAAAAAGTGGAAAAAGTAAGTATACCCTTGGCTTTAGCTTCTGAGGCCAATGGTACAGTGGAAATAAGTTAACGTAAACATTTTTCTAAAATCGCCCACAGGTTTTTGACACCAGTTCGCTGAAATTTGGCCACTTTTCCATCATTTGTAGGATGGCTGAGGGTTTTGTTTTTTTTTGTTGTTGTTGTTGTTTTTTTTTTTGCATGTACTGCTCTTTTCAACTTCTCCAAAAAATTTAAATCTATACATTGACTTTGCCATGCCATAACTCACCATTTCTTCTATTTGAGCTATTCCTTGGTGGATTTGCAAGTATGCTTAGGATAATTATCCTGTGGAAAGGTCCACTTCCAGTTCTACTTCAACTTTTGGACACATGACCTCAGATTAGCTTGGAGGATGCTTTAATATTCTGCAGGATTCCAAGATGAATCAATTACTTTAAGCACTCCAGACCCTAAGGCAGCAAAGCAACCACAAACCATGACATTTCCATCACTGTCCTTCACAGTTGGTATGAGGTTCTTCTCCTTTTCACATGTATACTGAACTGTGGCACAACAACTGCATTTTTGATGACTGTTATCTGTCCAGAGCATACTGCAAAAGGTCTGTTCCATTGCTTATATAGTCATTGGTAAATTAGATGTCATCTTGCTTTAATGTTCTTTAAGTATTACAATGGCTTTTACCTGGCATGCAAACCATACATCCAGAGCTTGTGATTCTTGTTCACAATCTGGTTCTTGGGGAGGGCCTCTTTTTGCATCAAATGGCCCGCTTTCAGGCTGGTCCTGCACAAATTGGAAGTAATTTGATAAATTTGCAACTTGTTGATGGTTTTCCTTACAGTGGAATTATTTACATTGATTTCAGAGATCTTTTTGAAATTCCTTCCCAGACTTATAGCCATTCACAACCTTTTATTCTGCAGGCCTTAGGGACTTTCATAAATCTTGACATGATGACACCACACACTTCATTACCAAAGACCCCAGATGTGAGGTTTTAATTAGAGAGTGATTCCAACTGTAGGAGTTTAGAATCAATGGTGCCTAATCTGGAACACCTGATTTAAACTTGAAGGTGTGAAAAATATAATGGTATACTTAATTTTTTCCCATGTGACCTATATTTTAATATAAGTTATGAATAGGACTTAAAATGTAATTTTTATGTGTAATTTGTTGCAGTATATCGCCGTTATCTGTAGGCCCTGTGTCAAAGTGGTTGTAATGTTTTCTTGCTTAAATCAGCAATTTCCTACTTATTTTTTACACTGTGGTGTAACTGTAAATAACACAGCGAAAGTGGATCTGTGGATTTCAGTTTACTACAGTATGATTAACAAAAAAGAAATAGGGCTAATTCAAATGTTATCTTTGTAGTCACTAACAAGCACATAAAAACTTTGTTGCTGATCGTATCCGCACCAGTGTTTATTCAGCTGCACATCAGTTTATTTATATCAGCAAGGGCTCATAATTAGCAGTTTTGTAATCTGTAGTTGTAGCAACCCACAACAGTGACAGTGTCCTGGTTTCCAAGATTAGTTCAAAGGTAAACAGTGGTGTGTAATATTTTATTTCACAGTAACAAAATCTTTCCTATAGCAACCCACTGCACATGCACAGTCCCCTTATAAGAGGCTTGTTGTGATAGACTGAGTATTAAACTTTTACATAAAACACCTCTAGTGATGAGTTTCCAACATCATTTCTGAGAAGAGACTACTTTAATTTATTTAAGTGAAAATTATTTACAATTGTAAGTAAATATCTCTAACCACTACGCCATACAACGCGATCGTGCTGCTGCACATTCAAAATACTCTTTTAAATTTTAGGCAACCATTAATAATATGTATACAGCACCAGGAAAGAGTCTTAGACAATCAAAATACCTTTTTTAGTCTAACTTTGTGTTAGATATTTAATTTATGACTTCTGTATTTGAAAAAAATGCAAGCATGACTTTTTCAAACAAAAAAAGGGTTTCTGGGTTTGTATAAATAAAGTTACAAAGGAAAGTGGACTGTCAGGGATGGCTGCAAAAATAGAAGTAAGCTAGATAGTCAAAGTTTCCAGAAAAACACCATCAGATGCTTGGAAAATCACACCGGCTAATTTCCTTATAAACATGCATAAATAGGTGTATACCTCAGACTACTGATGCCAAAGTATTGCAGTATTGCCAAATACTGACTCAGTTTAGTTTAGTACTGTCTACTGCTAAGTTTTTTCATGAGATTAACTTTGACAGTAGGGCGGCATGGTAGTGCAGTGGTTAGCACTTCCGATTCACGGCAAGAAGGCCTGGGTTCGATTCCCGGGCTCGGGCGTTTCTGCGTGGAGTTTGCATGTTCACCAAAAACAGGCACAGTAGGCTAAATGGCTGTTCCACTTGTGAGTGTGAGTGTGAATGGTTGTATGTGTGTGCCCTGCAATGGCCTGGCGAGCTGTTCAGGGTGTAGTCTGCCCTCGCCCAGAGTCGGCTGAGATGAGCTCCAACCACCTCGCAACCCTAATTAAGATTAGGCGGCTTAGAAAATTAATGAATGAATGTATTTCTGATGGTATCTTGGTCTAATGTGAATATATTTGGGCTGTGGGAGGAAACCAGAGAACCCAGAGAAAAACCATGCAAGCACAGGAAGAACATGCAAACTGCACACAGAAGCGCCTTTGCCAAGCATATGAATTAAACTCAGGTCCTTCTTGCTGTTAGGCAGACGTGGCATGTTGTGCATGCATGTGTGGTTTATTTTTACACTTTTTCTGTGATTATTTTTAGTATACACATGATTTTCTACAGGGGCAGTGGTGGCCCGGTGGTAGGGTGCTGGATTACCGATCCCAAGGTCAGGGGTTCAAGCCCCACTATCAGCAGGTTGTCACTGCTGTCCCCCCAGTGCAGCTAACTGGGTTATCAAAGGCCAACCATGTCTCTCACTGTCTATGGTGGGAGGCATGTAAAAGAACCATTGCTGATTTTCGTCAAGAGTAGGCTGCATAGCCCTCAGCATGTTTCTGCCCTGCAATGGCCTGGTGAGCTGTCCAGGGTGTACTCTGCTCTCGCCCAGAGTCGGCTGAGATGGGCTCCAGCCTCCCCATGACCCTAGTCAGGATTAAGTGGTTCAGGAAATGAATGAATGGATGGATGATTTTCTACACAGTTGACTGATTTCAATTATTAACACATGTATGTCATAAGGTTTCAGTAATACATGTGCTCACATAGCTAATCCTCTTTCATGTGATCACCTTGTATGCAGAATCTTGCGCTAAACTTTTGATCACGTGTGTAATGGATGGGATTTATCCATAAGGTCTGGTTTACTTGCATTCATACACAGACTTCTAATTAAATATTTTATAAATAGAGAGAGTATTCAAATAATGTAAACACTCCTAGAATAAAAATCAGGCCTGCTTTAAATTAATGCAGAGGACGCAGAGGAATACTTTGAGGACATTAAAGAGAATGCAGTGTTTTCTGTTTTGCTGCAGGTGTGCAAAGAAATCCACCAACCCACGATCACATCAAACAAGCTCATTTACTCAGTGATCATTTGCATTGCGCTTTTTAAGTCCTAATCGCTAATGCAAATGTATTCCAATCAATTTTGCTTCAGAGCTTTTCCTGCCAAGAAAAAGCTGCGTTGTGTATGTAATCTATCACCCCTGGAGATGACAAAGTAAAAGTGGCTAAAAGTATACAAGACCAGTGTTTGCACACTTACATACATATGCACTGTCCAATCTTGTTTCTGTAAGGGTCCGTTAGATAATTACAAGTCCTTCTATACAGGTTTCTTTGCTTACCTTTTTGTTAGAGGTAAACAGTTTGTTTAGGATTCTACATCACATTTAAGCGCACTCCAAAAGCACAACTGAAAAACCTGGAATTTTCCACTCACTTACTCATTCATTTGCCAAGCCCTTTAATCCTACTAGGGTTCAGGCAGGGGGTTGGGGTGGTCGGATGGTGGTGGTGTTACACTCTGAACAGCTCACCAGAACATCACAGGACCAACACACAACCATTCACATTCACATCGACACCTAGGGGCAGTTTGGAACAGCCAATACTGTTTATTCTATTGTGCTGGTGTTGGGTTGGATTCACCAAAAATATGTACAGATCGACATGTTTTCTTTACCTCTCACAACAAAAAATAAACTGCCTGTCCAAAAACGTAATTCCTATGTCAACACCAGGACATTGTTGCTAATATTGGTCAGGTCGAAGCTCAGCGACATAATGGAGCAATAGGGGGAAGCCGTGCACCAATTGGTAAAGAAGCAGGTTTGTAGCCGAAAGGTCACTGGTTCAATTCTTGGCCCAGCAGGAAAAATGTGTGGTGGTGGGGAGGATATCCCCCTTCCTCCATCTTCATGGCTGAAGTGCCCTCGAGCAAGGCGCCTAACCCCCAACTGCTCTCCAGGTGCTGCAATGTGACTGCCCACTTCTCCTGTCTATGTGTGTGTGTGTGTGTGTGTGTGTGTGTGTGTGTGCTCACTTTGGATTGGTTAAAAATGCAGAGCCAAATTTCCCTTGTAGGATTAATATAGTATATCAAAATCTAAATCATAAATAAAATAAAATCAGCTGACGACCTGAATGAACCGAATGATCTGGTTATACCATCAACGGACTGTTTTTTCCTTGATGGCATATGGATATAAAATTATGGCTCAAATAATGAGAGGTTCATGAGGAATCATTTTCACTCATGAACTGGTATCACACGGTCCTGACCTTAACCCTGTTAAAAGTATTTGGGATGCGCTGGAGAACACTTTATGGATCCGTTCGATTTTCCCATCATCAATTCAAGATGTTGGTGAAAAATCAACCCAAGGCTGGATGGAAACAAATGTTCTGATGTTGCTTAAGTTTGCAGAAGCAATGCCACGCTGTAATCAAGGCTAAATGCGGTCCTACAAAATATTACAGGTTCCGACTTATTTTTTGATTGAGCAGTGTATCAGGTGGTAAAAAGTGTCAGCAAATTGGATGAATCTCATTAACTACTTAACTAACTACATTTTTATTAGTTAAAAAGATTAACTTTTGTGGATGTTTACCTTTGGCAACGTACTTCCAATTTAACTTGAATAGGATTTTGATAGAGTACCAACCAGTACTTTTCCTCTCCGAAAGGGTAGACTTGGGCTCAGCAATCAGAAGAATGTTGAAAGCTGGTTCCAAAAGAGAATGTTATTACTTTCAATTGGACAGCCACTATACCTTTCTACCTTTCTACTCCCTATCTTTAAGCCTTAAAATGTAAACATCCCTTCTCTTGAGGCAGTTTTATGACGGCACTGTGGAGACCTTTCAAAACAGGGCAATAGAGTTCAGACCTGATATTGCAGGAGTACTGGAGTTTTCTTGTTGTACAGAAATGTAAATACAGGACCTCCATATATTCCCCCATCAGCCATGCTCTTACCCCACCCCCAAGTCTAAATTTGTATTTATTTCAAGTCATGCTGGACTTTCTGAAGCTCAGCAGGGATGGCTCTGTGTTTTCTCAGGTTCTTAGAGAAAAAGAGAGACAGATAAATTGAAAAAGAGGAAGGGTGAGCGCACAGAAGTGTTGGTTACCCCCTCCTACACCAACCCCAACCTCCTTTAATTCTCTAGCTTCAAAACCTACAGCATATCAACCGTGCTCGCTCAGGACACTGTCTTCTGTAACATATTTTCTCCTGAAAACACAGCTTGTGACCCTGTGATCGTTTTCAAGGAGACGTGATGCAACGGCGAATGAGGTGCCTGCTGAAGGTAACTGTGCCTGAAAAGCGTGCTTGAGGATGACGGATGCATGTCACGTTTCATGACAGTAAACAGTCCATGCATGTGAAATAGTGCATGTTAACTGAGCGCAATTATCCATATTATTTACTGGGAATAAAGACTTCATATTTCACCTCCAATTCCTTTATCACTGACATAGAATTAGGGATCCGTTTGCAGTTGAGATTCACTTCATCGGCTTTGGGAAAACCTTTTTCTTTATATTATTCTCAGATTATTATGCCTTTGTGTGGTTTTAAAAAAATAGTTCAAGTCTTTTGTAGGCCTGCATGTTTATTGATGGGTTGCGTTTGTAAAACGGCTAGAGGACAGAGGGCCTGATTGAGGGTGTAAGGGCAGGCAGGGTATATTCTGTGCTGAATAAACTTTTTGCATATGAGTGTGTACTGGATCATGGATCTTTTCCGAAACATTCAAATGCTAATAAGTAAGCCTATGCACCTGGACACATATTTCAGCTATAGCGTGCTATTTTATCATATGAATTATCTTGCACTCTATCCCCCTTTTCCAGTGCATTTTTAGTTCATGTAAACCCATGATGCTCATACCTTTAATCTTCCTTCCAGCCTAATCTTTAAGTAAACAGTTTTCCCAGTAAGATGACCTTGTTGAATAATGCTCATTGCTCCACACAGAGAGCACAAGACTTTTTCCATTGAGGCACTGTGTATAGTGATTCTCCATTGCTGTTATCTTCCCTGGCTATGCTTCAAGACAGGGTTTACAATAGCACGTTGAAATGTTTAATGTAGTCCAGTGGGAATTATACAACAGAATAGAGCGTTGTTTGATTAGTGACTGAAAGGCAAAGCAGGGGGGTTTAGCTCGGGCTAAAATCTGTGACTGTATCTGGACTATGTTCCACTGCAACATGCTCGTGCATGCATAAAAATGTATCAAGTGACACCTTTGACAGATGAAACTTGGATTTTGTGGCCAGCAACTCTGGTGGCGAGAAATAAGAGGCATGAAGAGAGCAGATGGGAAGGAGAAAGAAAGAAAGGGGCGACCCCACCTTTATCCCCAACACGTCCTTACCAACCTCTCTCACAGTCAGTAATCAGCAAATAAACCGGTTTGAAGCGGTGCAGTGCATCCTTATATATAAAAAAGGTTACACACCTCACTAAACATCAGTCTGCCAATCAAATCATATTACCTACATGTTGCCTGTGTTCCCAAAGGGCTACAATTATCTCTCTCCAGTCAAGTACATGTGGAATCACATTTGAGCCCAGGAGAGCACATATGTCTCTAAAGATTCCCTTGTTCCCTCTGGAGAAAAGGAGGCACCATCTGCTTGAAAGGCTACACCACTGTCTACAGACACTAAAGGCAGGGAAGGAAGCATAGTATTATTGAATACACAGATAGCAAATGTCACCAATCTGGTTCCCTTTTTTAATGTCTGTTGATTATTATTATTATTATTATTATTATTATTATTATTATTATTATTATTATTACTATTATTACTATTATAGCATGCTTTTATTTATGTTGGGGACCAGCCATGGCCAAATGGTTAGAGAAGCAGATTTGGGACTAAAAGGTTTGATTCCCGGCAACGGGGGTGAGTTGCACCTTCCCTTCCTCCATCTTCATGGCTGAAGTGCCCTTGAGCAAGGCACCTAACCCCCAACTGCTCTACGGGCTCTGCAATGTGTGGTGCTCCGAGTGTGTGCTCACTGTTTACGTGTGTGTGTGTGTGTGTGTGTGTGTGTGTGTGTGTTCACTTTGAATGGCTTAAATGCAGAAGCTAAATTTCCCTTGCGGAATTAATACAGCATACCAAAATCAAACAATTAATAAATAAATAAATAAATATCAACCTAAGTGTCAAATATTCCTTGAGCAAATGGTTGTGGTCTGAATCATTGAACAAAAAGTTGGTGCGACATAGAGTGTAACTCTTAAATTGTTAAATTAAATAACTAAACAACTGTTAGTTTAGCAGGCTTTAAATATATAGAAATTACCTGCAAAGAGATTCTAATAAAAAAAAATAAAAAAAAACAGGAAGGGGTTGTGCAACATAATTTTAACAGATATTCACTGTGCATACTTGCATGTCTGATATTTTATTTCATTTTCTAAACCGCTTTATACTTTGCTAGACTTCCGGGGTGGCTGGTTCCCATACCTGCCTATTACAGGCAAAGGCAGGGTACACCGTGAACAGCTATCCAGACCATCACAGGGTAAACTGTCTGATACTGTATTCATTAAATTGTGTTGCTGATCTGAAATATCATTATATTATTTTTTAGTTTTGGGTGATTTATTTGTTTATTTTTTTATTTATTTGCTCATTTTGGATACTTATTTTTAATAATCAATCTCAGTCTTACATCAATATCAATAT
>JAQMYF010000010.1:4487247-4508631 GCA_030014195.1 Neosilurus mollespiculum | reverse complement strand
TAACTGTGAAGCCTTTTATGGTGACGTTATTATAGAATAACAACACAGTTGAGGGGAAAACAAAAAAGCAGTGCCCAGTCCTGTTTTATGACGAGAGGCAGTGTTGGGTATTTGAGTCGAGCTGAGTGCGAGAGTGGCAGGCCAGCCTGTAAGCAACACTGCTTTCATTTATAGTACAACCACAAGCAGAAAACAGCCTGAATTGCTTCATTATTCAACATTGCCAGAGGAGCAATTACGAGGCGCGTTCACACACACACACACACACACACACACACACACACGCATTCACACAGTTATAGCTGTTCAAAATGTATGAAAAGTAAAAATAATATTAAAATATTACATTTACCAGCGGTAAGTGCAGTCAGTGATGGCAGCGTACGTCAAAAGGTTTTTTGAAAGGAAACTTTTCTGGAAATGCCCTTGAGTATGTAAGTCTCTGTACAGGGTTACTCATGTTACATGCAGCATTGTGAAAATTGTTTTTGACCCTCTACTTAAGGAAAGAGGCTCTTTCAATTTTTGATTGTGTGTTTTCTGGATAATCTGGCCAGAATCTGTCAAAACACTCATCTTTACAAAAGCCTTGGAATTATTACTATTCATAAGACAGTTAGAAGAAAGTCAAAGTTATTTGAAGAATATTTCACACTTGTGGAGGTATTGGTTCGCTCTCTGTTGGAGAGTTATTGGGGTGCTGCCAAAGTAATGAGTTGAAGGCCTCAGCAAACCTGAAGCAGGTAAAGTTTGTTAATGGTTGTGGTTAGAGATATGGTGTCAAGCCAAACTTTCTGGGCGGTTGAAATAGAAGACAAGGTTTTTGTCTGATAGAACATGACTTCTTTTGATTATAGAAATCAGTTTGTCTCAGTTGTATGTGTAAATGTGCTATAATGATTTGTGTTCAGTTTGGTTCTGAAGGTTTAACCGAATGGAAAAGGGGTTTTTATTAGGTTAAAAAGAAAAGGGTTGGTGTACGTATTCTCTTTTTACAAGGACATTTTTTATGAAATGTTTATGAAATTATACAAGTCAATATGGAGGGCCACATTGTGCATGATATCTGATCAAAGTTGACCTTTTTCCTTCCCCTGTGGGAGGTCTGTTTTCCTCTATGGTGGTCTCCTGCAGTGTCGACCCACTTGCTGTGAGAGATGTGTTTTAGTGGTCCTGAAAGCGTATTGGTAAAAAACTGCCTTAAACTAATCGGACTGATGCACCCAAACTCGGAAAGAGCTCTGCGTTTTGTCAGCTTGACACAGAGTTTATGTAGGTTAATGGTACTGTACCATTGTGCATTTTATAATAGGAAAGCCTAGTTTACATTTGGTCTTCTCATCGGACAGTTAGTAAGTTATAGGGAGGGGTTTAAATAGAGGTCAAAACTGGCTAAAATGGAAACAGGTAATTAGTTGAATTGAGTGACACCCTGGTTTGTTTTAGCTGGTTTTCATGGTTTTAATTTTGGAAAAGTCAAGTTTGTAGACAAGTCCCTATAAGGTAGTAACCGTGTGTCTAGAAATGTAACTTCAGGCAGAAATGAAACAGGCAGAGCTGTTGGATAGTATATTACATTTGTTCTCTGTTTATTGTGGAGAGTCATTACAGGTTTCTCTGATATGCCTGCTTGACTAAAGCCATTTGATTTGCCAAATAAAGCCAAATGATATAAATGTTGAAAACGGGAAATTTGATCCCCATCTTAAACATGTGGATGCTAAGATTCTATGGTAGATTTATATGAATAGTCACTAGAGCTTATAGAATTCTTTAAAAAAGCTACAGAGACCATGGACTCCCCTTCTGTAAATGTTTCTCCAGATTCACCTCAGCAATTAGTGCAGTTATTAAATTCTGTCTGTTTTCAATGTCTCACAGAACGCTTTCTCCAGTGTGTTCCACATGGAGTACGAAGAGCTAGCTGGATCTGTGGACTTCCCTAACAGGTAAAAAGTTCAAAATCAAATCATTAGTTTTATTTGTGTACTAGGTGGCATTGCAAATAAAAACAAAGAACAGAAATAATGTAATAAACAAGACAATTTTACCAGAAGAGATTCACAAATTTTCCTTCAGTTTTATATATATATAAAATTTATTTATTTATTAATTTTTTTTACCAAATAAAACATTTTTTATCCTCTGTACTAAACTCCTCTTCATAGCATATTCCATGAGTAGGAAATGAAACAATACAGAGTACTGGATCGTTTTTCTTGATATGAAGCTGGTACAATATATTCAATAGGCTGCATAATAGAAGTGTTATTATGTTGTCATAAAATAATACTGCTTATATTTCCTGAAGAGGAACGAGCATACAAGTTTGATTCATTCCCAGTCCTTTCTGTGAAAAAGTTTTCCCTTTTTCACTCAAAAACCATGGGAACATGGTTGTTGTTTTTTTAAACCATGCTCTTGACGTTTTTAACCTTTGTTTTAGAGAAAATGTTCTGTGCAGAAACGTTTCAGGACAGAGTGGGATTAGCCTGGTTAAAGTATGTGAGTTTTTCTTAAGTACCTTTGACAGGTGCTTAATCAACTCTGTTTAGGCAACCCTGTCTCAGTGGAAGGATTTTCTTTCTTTTGGAAACTTTCTAAGGATTTTAATGAAGCCTGGAACATGTAAATGCTCCCAAATCGCATGTTGATGGCTGTTTTTTTTTTTAATGTTGTCATTCCATTAAAGCAATAAGCCTAATTTTACAGGTATTACTCACACATGTGGTTAATAATTCATCAGGTAAAATAAACAACATAGTGATCATTTAGTAAATCGTATAGCATTAAATGTTTAAGTGCTATTTCACATTAAAAAGGAACAGAAGCAATTTTAGTGAAAACATAATGACAGCAGAACACAGTATTATTTTGTAACTAAATAGCATTGTATTTTGTCATCATTAGTACATTTTAATATTTTTTATACCTGAAAAGTAAACGTCTAGATTGCACTTAGAGAGAAACAGAGAAGCATCATTTAAATATTAATATTCTATTTGTTTCTGGTTAGATAATTTTTGTTCTGTTACAACTTAGATAATTGCAAATATATATATTATTTTTTCCACTAAGAGATGAAGCACAGATAAAGTGGATATAAGAGTCACAATATGCTAAACATTGATTTTTTTTTTTTTTGTAACATGCCAGTCAAAAAATAAAAGTAGTTATTTTTAAATTCTACTCCCTTTACATGTTAGATATAACCCACATCTTTCACACTACATGCAACCTAAGACAGCAGTGGTTGAGCAATTAACAAAATTTCACCTTACTTGCAGTACACACCACTTGCGTACACTATACACCCCTTGTGTACGTTAGGTTTGACAAACAGAATAGTATGCATTTTTAAACTTAAGTTTTTCGAAAAGAAATTGAGGCCTGCTGTGTAAAACCTTAAATCTAAACTGCAAATGTTTGTTGCTTCAGTATATTTTTTTCATGATTTTCTGACCTGAAATCTTGCCATAAAAACTCAGTGATAACACTCGCACAGGAGTTTGACAGATGTCCTCACATACGCAAAGCGTAATTTGAAATCAGTGTCTCTGGAAGTTAGACCTTACTGTGAATATGGTTTCCAGCTTTTTCTAATATCTACTCATATATACTTTATACAGCAACACTGTTTTTGTGTTCCCAACTGTTACTACTGGCGCAGTTAGGAGTCCAATAAGGCCATTTGCCCCAATTTGGGCAGCCGTAGCCTAATGGTTAGATAAGCGGCTTTGGGACCCAAAGGTTGCTGGTTCGTTTCCCAAACCAGCAGGAAAAATGTGTGGCAGTGGGGGAGTGAGCTGCGCCTTCCCTTCCTCTACGTACATGGCTGAAATGCCTTCGAGCAAGGCACCTAATCCCCAACTGCTCTCTGGGCAGCCCAATGTGTGTGGCAGCCCACTGCTCCGAGTGTGTGTGCTCACTGTTTATGTGTGTGTGCTCACTTTGGATGGGTTAAATGCAGAGGCAATAATTTCCCTTGTGGCCTGCTGTGTAAAGGAGAGGTCTGCTGTGATTAATACAGTATAGCAAAAGCAAATAGCAAAAAAAACAACAAAACAAAACACCTAGGATGTTACAAAACCGGGCACTTTTTCTATTTCACCTATAAAGAAAATGAATCAACAAATCTAACTGATACTCCCCATGCGGTGTCTTCATTTAATAAGCCTTAATTATTCAAAAGAATGTATACATGAATGACAGTTGATGGAATACATGCAGTTTTGTTAGTGCTTACACAGAATCCCTGATTTGCATATTGTGACTTTTAAAACATTTACACTCCCCTGTTAAAATAGCAAGATTTTGTGTTGTATAAAATTAAGCCATAATAAATCATGGCAGATTAAAAATAAAAAAATAAAAAAATAAATTAGGGGGGAATCACAAATAAAAATGAATAGTCTGGTTGCATAAGTATGCATGTTGCTTAATACATCTTGTAATGCTTGTAATCATCAGTTTGCACATAGCTCATCTTGATCTGACAGTTTTATTTCACTCTTCCTTCCAAAAATGCTCCAATTGTATTACATTTTGAGGGAATCTTCAGTGGGCCGCCTGTCTTCAAGACAAACCATAAGTTTTTGGTAGATTTGTACTTGTACTCTGCCACATTTATTCCACAAAATCTTTTTCTGAAGACATGTCTTTTCTGACTTGGATTTGTTCGTGGTCTTGGTGGATTTGTGGAAGGTGATTTTCAGCTAGGTAACCAAGCTTTCTCTTCCTTGAGTCACAATAGAGCTATCCGTTGTTCCCTCTCTCTTGATTTGTGACCCAGTGCCAGCTGAAGAGAAGTACTCCTGTAGCATGATACTGCCACCACCATGCTTTACCAGGGGTTCTACTTTGGTTACTTCAGACCATTGCACATGGTGTTGGCAACGTTTAAAAGGGCTTCACTTTTAATTTTTACACATTTGTCACAGTCACAGTGAGCAAAAATTCAAAATTGAGTTAGCAATACCATTTAAAAGAGGAGACTCTAAGCTTTAAAATGGTATGGCTAAATCAATTTTGAATTTTTGGTTACTGTGACTCATTTTGCCAGACTGGGTCACATTTAGAGGCCAGCTATGTGAAAAATATGAGAGTGTTGGTGCATTAAGGGAATGAACAGTACTTGCCAGATATACCAGAGGTCTCTTGACAACCTTTTTAATAAGATTTCATCTTATCTTTTCATCAATTTTGCAAGGATGTACTGTTCTTGGCAATGTCTTTGAAGTCCCCTATTTGCTCCATTTGTTGTTTTTAATCTTTACAGTGTTACATGACATATCTAATGTTTTGGAGATTATTTACCCCTCTTTTGATCTATACTTTTGGAAGACTCTGAATATTCTTTACAAGCTCTTTATGGACCTTGGCTACAGCAGTCAAATGAAATCAAGTGTTCAAGAAAATCCTACTGAAACAGCTGATCTTTATTTGTGGTTAATCAGAATCACTTCATTATTGAACAGTGTAATATATACAGTAAGGGTGAAAATCGATTCACGTCTGAATCACGATTCTTATTTATTAGCATTATGAATCGATTCAAATTTTCAAGAATTGATTTTTAAGATCACATGTTTTCGAACATTTCCAACCTTACTCACAAGGCGTACCGTTTGTCCAGACACGGCCTCCGTCATGAATTGTTCCAGTGAGTGGCGGGTACAGAACTACCGTGTTTCCCCAATAATAAGACCTACCCTTTCTTCTGCAGAACAGCCCAAAATAAGCCCTTTCACCGAAAATAAGACCTAGCTAAATCCATATTTTGTTCACACCCTCCCCTCATTTTCTGTGAATGCACGTGCGCCAGCACCATTTACAGCAGCGCCTCAGAGGAGAGTACAGAAAAAGAGGAAGTTAAGAAAAAAAAACCCGGTAAGTAAAGTATTGTAAAGCAGGACTGAGGGGCATGACAGAGGTAAAAGCAGGACTGGGGGAGCATAACGGTCATCATTTTATTTACCGGTATTATCTTCTATCCTCTGCCTATTATCTAGGCAGAGTGTTGTGTTCATACTTACCTGTTTATTGAAATTGCTGTTAATTAAAATAAGACCTACCCCGAAAATAAGCCCTATGGTGTTTTTTGAACCGAAAAAAAAGACAGTGTCTTATTATCGGGGAAACACGGTAGCTTTTAGCCTAGCTTTGACATGGATGAGGAAAAAGAAATACAGCCAGCACTGTCTTCGCTGAAGGAAAATGTTTGCACTTCGGATTTTCTGTGTAAGAAGGAGCTTGACATGACATGGCGTGTGCAAAATGTGCAAAATAAAAGTCAAGTATTTTGGGAACACTTCAAATCCCCGAGCCCACATCGTACACCATCACCCAGAGCTAAAAGAACCGGAGCAGCAGCACGACCAACTCCTGACCAACGCACACTCCATCACTAAACTTCCAACCAACTCTGAACGAGCAAAGCGGATCAGTACATCTACAAAACCAGCTGTCTAGTAATATAGTTTCTTTCTTTCTTATAGAAGAGTTGTTCCTAGCTTATAGAAGAATGTAGTTACTTGTGAAATTGGCTCCCTTTGTTTGTAATGGTTATGAATCAAACATCGGTTTGAATCAAGAATCGATTCGTCACTCCAAAAATCGGAATTGAATTGAATCATGAGTTGTTGTTAGATTCACATAAATAATATACTGTAGTGTGCAGTGAAGATTATTTACCACCACTTTTTTCTAAAAGGGCTCCTAATAAAAAGAAGTAAAAAATTACTTCTCTATAGTTTTTTGGTGAAAATGTATTGAACAATGCTACTGTAGGCAATGAAAACCAAAAATCATTCTGACAAGTATATTGAGGTAAAAGTATAGCTAATAAACAAAAACACTGAAGATACCAATTTTTCAGAATTTTTTTTTTACTTTTGCATAGCATGAATGCACTTAATGGACCATATGGAATGGTTTTGCGAGTGAAAAATATATGAACACTATGCCTGAAAGGTTAAAAAAGGTGGTGATGTATAATCTTCACTGCACACTACTCTATATAAAAAGGCGGAGCTCCCGGCAGATATATCTGTTGATAGGTGTCTGACGCTGGTGTTATAAGAGTAGCAAGGTTCCATTAAAGGCTGAATGAACCTTAACCCTGGAGGAAATAAATAAATAAATCTCTCCTGCGTTTCCTGACTATGGTCTGGAGCGAAAGTAGGAAAGGTAAACACTGATTTTCACAGATCTGATTTCCGCATTCATTTGTATCACCTATCTTGTTAGTCTGATTATCCAGTTCATGTTTCATGCTCCTGTTAATGTTTGATCTTGTTTTGTTCAACTAAAGTTTGTCTGCCTACCAGAGTTTGATTTTGTGTTTTTTATTCTGTGGGTGTCTGATCAGTTTCATTTTGAAGAATTTTTTTATCGCTGCCCATTGTGATGCAAATCAGCAATATATAACAGCCATATCAGAATTAACTCGGGACACAGGACAGCCATCAAAGTCATGTTCCATGCCTATGGGGCTCCGCTCAGGACAGGAGCTCCTCAATGATGATTGTTTGAATTTTTGAGTACAGTCACATAACCCATTAACCCATGACTCATGACCTGGTGTCCACATTTATTTAACCAGGGCTTTGCTCCTAAAATACTTCTATTTGGTTTTCTCTTAAATTGTATTGGTATATCCCATTAAAGGTGGAAAATGATTTGACACAATTTATCCATGTTAAATTATTTGCATCACAAAACCTTGCTATTTTAACATGTGCATGTACATAGCTTTCTTCTTGTGGCCAGTTTCATTTGGAAAGAAATGATTTATTGCATCAGTTTATTGCACTTATCTGTCAAAAAGAACATAAAACATGCATTCCTAGAAAATAGGTGGTGGCAAATACCTACAAACAGTTAAATGTCAGTAGGTCATTATACTGTATTTCACCTTAGTGAAAAATGTTGAATGGTACCTGGCTTGTCTCCTCGTTTAGGATTTTGAAGTCTTTTAAAGATGTTTCCAGTTAGAATACTAAGCTTATGAAAGAATGTTTGTAGCAGATTTTCGGTTATTTTGAGAACCATCAGTATTGGAATGCTTATGGGAAACGTTCTCATTAAGAATTCCAGTAGCATAACAAGAACACATTTCATCCAGCTGCTTGCTTTGGGCTGCACTGATTTCCTTACTTCATTATTAATCAGATGTTTCAGCTAATCAAACTTCATGTCTTGTGAACTTTATGATGTATGTGTATGTTAGGAGTTGCAAGAATGTAATTATTTCTGCAGCGATCTGTATAGCTGCATGAGTAGTCTCCATTCTAACTGATATTGTGCTGCACAAGGTGAAAATATTTTACAGTTAATCTGTGATCTCGAATTGAATATTAAGCAATTATTGGATGAAGCAAAATATGATTATGAAGAAAGTATTCCATTGAGGCATTATCTACCGTGGTTGAAGGCAGAGATTGAATAATTCTCCATATCATACGAACACTGAATTCTATAATTGTTTTATTATTCATTCAAGAAGTAGACAAGGTGCTTATTATTGCATTTTTTCAAAAGTCATAGCCAAAAAGTACTTCAAAGGTATGTTCATCAGACATAATAATATACCATAATAATAATATAACCAAATATTTAATTTGTTGTTTTTTCTTGATGGACTGTTGGTAGATTTCTCACCATGGATTTCAGCTGATAGGCTTCCTGCCATGTTTGATTTTGTGTTAGGACTTTTACTGTAGCTGTTTATGCCCGAGTTTTCATACTTCCAAATATGCTTGAAATATTATACAACATGCTTTCTTGCTTTTTTCATGTTTTTACTGTCTTTTTCATTGAGAAATCTGCTGATTTTCTTTTCCCTCCGAGTTTGAAAGCACACAGCTATTTCCTCACCAGCATTCTCTCTCCACAAACACCCTCACCACGCCTGGGACTTGAACCCAGGGCATTCTTGCTGTAAGGTGGACGTGCTTACCACTATGCCACCATGCCACCCAATATATATTAAACTATTATGCATTACAACTTTTACAAGAACAATGTTGCCATGCATTTCATGCATTTTGTATATTTGGTGCCCTTCTGCATCACTTCTGGTTGCTGCAGTGACACCTAGGAGCCTATCATCCATGTCAGACTCTTAATTATTTTACTCTGTTTAAAATTAAACAGTCACCTCCACATGATAATAACAGCTGTTAATTATTTTTAATATTTCATTCAAATTAACATTCATGTGTAATGAAAAATAACAATGTTCATCTATCATTTATAGCTGGTTAGCATGGAGCTCTCTGGGTAACTGAAGGCCTGAAGTCTGTTAAAATTGTGTTTAGTTTGTGTGTGTGTGTGTGTGTGTGTGTGTGTGTGTGTGGGTGTGTGTGTGTGTGTTTGTGTGTGTCCATCAGCACTTAGCGGCACGTCCAGTTTGCTAGCGGAAGATCTAGCATTACGTCACTTCTGGGTTCCAAAAAAGTTGCCTTTGGTGGAAAAAAATACCATATAAAAACCCATATGTTTTTATCATGAAATACTTTTGCTCAGAATGACTCACAAGGCAGTCTCAAAGGCAGTGGTGACCCAGTGGTAGGGTGCTGGCTTACTGATCTAAAGGGCGGGGTTCAAGCCCCACTATCGCCAAGTCACTGCTGTCCCCCCAGTGCTCTCTCACTATCTGTGGTGATGGCATGTAAAAGAACCATTGTTGACTTTCGAAAAGAGTAGGCTGCATTGCCGTCAGCGTGTTTCTGCCCTGCGATGGCCTGGCAAGCTGTCCAGGGTGTCCATAGTTGGCTGAGATGGGCGTCAGGCTCCCCTAATTAGGATTAAGCTGTTCAGAGAATGAATGAATGGACGAATGAATGATGATTCACAACCATTACCACTGATGTCACTGTATATGAGCTCATATCCACCTAGTAGATTAGCCACTCAGAGCACAGAATTTCTAATATTTATTGACCTAAGAGAGACTAAATTGGAAATATTCTTTATCCACTACAGAGACACTAATGCAAATAACATCAACTACATGTACGCTCAGTATGTGAAGAGCACCATGGAGCCACTGAACATTCCTGATGTCACAAACCTGATGTCTGATCAGCGATTTCCTTGGACTGTGAGTAATCACAAGAAAAATTCCTCTGAAACAGTTACATAAAAGGATGATTCCATTCTAGGGTCAAGAATTTTCCCACAATCACAGTTCACCGATTTTCTTCATATTACTTGTTCCACTTATTGTGACCATAATTCACTGTTTACTGAACATCTCTTTTCAGAGTGAAAACCCAGACTCCCCAACCTACCATGTGAAGAGTTTGCTGTGCACACCAATTAGAAATGGGAAGAAGGATAAAGTTATAGGCAAGTCTGATTTTTGTGGTCATATTCATATTTCTTTCACACAGCTGTGTACTATGGCTACTAATAATACATGGTGCATTGTATTTTATATCATGCCCAGTATGACCTAGAAGAACCGAATGGCCCAGCCACATTTAAATACTAAAATGAAAAGAGACATCCAGACATCTTAAATTATTATTACCTTTAGACACCTACAGTGTTTCTCATGAAAAAGTCATGTGATGCCATTAGGAAACATTTTGACGATACCACCATATGAGGGCATCAAACAAAATGCACTTCCTGCCATGGTCAGTCCTACGTAATAAAGCTCCTTTTGTAAAGCACTGAATAGATTTTAAAAGCCATCATTAGCAATCATTTCCATTTCCTTGGAAATTACATTTCCATGGTTGCCATGCCATAGAAGACCTATCTACTGCATTCATGGTGTTGCTTTCTGTATATATTATGGCTGTTAAGTAATAAAAATCAAATTAATTGCATGCTTTGTGATTAATTAATTGTATTTTTGTAAACGATTTCATTAACAATAAGACAAAGCTTAAAGATCAACAACTCCTTCATTTCTCATACATTCAGAACATTTTTAACACCTCAGCCTAATGCACATGAGGGGAATATTGTCATCATGTGTGATATCTGTTCGTCTGTCCATCCGTCCACAGTTGTATTCCACTAACTCAAAAATGCTGCCACCAGTCATCAACATTTTTGGTGTGGATTTTGGGACTGTGTTACTACACAAGTCTATTAATTTTTTGCATTCTGATTTCCAATATGGCCACCACAGCCTTCATCTTTTATTTGTATTCCATGCACTAGTTCTTCGGTCATCAACATTTTTGATGTGGATGTTGGGATTATGTAACTACACAAGCCTACTGATTTTCGTTGCAGCCTGATATCCAGTATGCATGCTAGATCAAAAAGTCCATCACCGATCATCCACTTTATTGGTGTGAATTTTGGGACTGTGTAACTACACTATACTATCATTTTTTTTTTTTGTTACGATGTGATATCCAATATGGCCACAACAGCTGCAATCCTAAATTTGCATTCCAAGCTCTAGCTCAAAAACTCCATCACTGATCATCACCATTTTTTGTTTGGAATTGTGTTACTACGCAAGCCTATTTATTTATGTCGCAGTCTGATATCCAGTATGGCCAACACAACTGCAATCTTATATTTGTATTCCGCACACTAGCTCAAAAACAGCATTTTTGGTGTCCATCGTGGTACTGGGCATACCTTATATAATGGGGCATATTGTTGGATTTTTTTTGCTGTTCATATACAAAAATGGTCATAACAAAAAAGAAAATGATCAGATGAATTACACCCGTTTTGTACCACTGAAATTGGCCTGCAGTACATTGCAACCCATTTCGCTGTAGAGCTTGTACTCTGTTTATATTTTTCATTTTTTATGTACAGCAATCTGCTTTCTTCATACAATGTAGATGATTATATATATATATATTCATATTTTGCATTTAATTTATTTAAGTATTATCTTTAGTTTGTGGTGTGAAGAGTTTACAATTATTTGCTGAAGGTGGATGTCATTGTTCTGTCGAGGGGACTATTCGATTCAGTGACATTTACTGGGCCTGAGGTGAATAACTATTTTAATATATAATACATGGGAGTATAGGGTGCTGGGCTCCTGATCGAGAGGTTGTGGGCTCAAATATCTTTTAGATCCTCATCGTTCTAAGACCCCTGGGTATGGTCTTAACCATAAGTGTGCCTATAAATGGGTACCAGTACTCATCCAGGAGGGGTTGAATGCCTAGTTGATTCATGCTACAGAAACCAGGGTAAGCTTGGAGTAAATATTCACCAACCCTGATCTACTTTACTGCAGGTTTTCTCTCCAACCATAATCCAAAACACCTCATTTATCTGACAAAGAACTTCCTAAGTTCATTTTTCTATGGTCATGTGGACATGATTAGGATGACAGCCAAAGTCTTCAGGCAGGTAGATCTCCAGGAACAGGGTTTGTCACCTCTGATCTAGAATGAGCTCATTAATATAAACATATTCCTTGAATTACAGCCAGGGTCATGCTGGTACAGAATACTAATCAACACCTCCTGACTAATTTGTGGATTATGTTATGAATGTAAATAAGAAGCATTGGATAAATATTTCATTTAATTTGTTCTGTCATTATCTGAAGATCACTAATCACTAGGGCAGGCATGTACTTTCTTTATGACCACAGGTTCGTGTAGATAACCGGCTGCGTTATGTTAATGTTATTCTTAACATATTTGCAGACGTGTTCAAAGTACACACATTCTTTGCTCAAGTAGAAATAAAGATAGTTATGTAAAAAATGACTCTGGCAAAAGTAGAAGTACCGTTTCATCGTCTCCACTAAAGGAAAAGTGAACAAGTACAGGCTCTGAAATGTACTCGGAGGATAAAAGTAAAAAGGACAGCTGTCCACCAGCTGTTTGTGTGAAAATCCTCTGAGAAACTAATAAAAATAACCTCTCCTTCTCTCTCTCTCTCTCTCTCTCTCTCTCTGTGCATCCCATCATGCTCTCCACTGCTCCATGCCATACTCACAACTCTGCTCGCTTGTGTGATGAAAACAGTCGATTTCCAGAATATAATTTTCCCCACTATCAATACGCAGGACAGAAGTGATTATTGTTGTTTTTCCCAAATACAGTGCTACAAAGCAAAAAATATTAATAGCCCTCAAATGCATTACAACTGAAGTAATGTCTCTAGTTTAAAAACATAAGGAGTAGAAACTACTGAAAATAATATAAAGTAAATGTTCTTTGTTCCTGCCACCCCTGCATACTTGTTTAGTATGTGCTACTGGAGGATTCTTTTAGAAAGCTCTCCAGAAAACGTAGACTGTGTAGAATTAATCTGAGCCTATAGATCCTGTCAAATCACATCCCCAGACTGCCCGACACTGCCTCTACTGTTCCTGTATGCATTGTATCTTGTGGAGGCGTAATTTCTGACAATGTACAACTGATTCTCCCAATTGATGCAGGATACACAAGTCAGCCAGCATGCAAATGCGTAATTAAAAGCAAGCATATCTGCATAGTTAAATACAAAATGTACATATTTGATTTATAATTCACACAAAAGGTGTTTGCCAGTTGGTCAACAAGATGGATGAATCTACGGGTGAGGTGAAGGCCTTTAATCGAAACGATCAGCAGTTTCTGGAGGCTTTTGCCATCTTTTGCGGGCTTGGCATCCAGAACACTCAGATGTATGAGACTGTGGAGAGGGCCATGGCCAAGCAGGAAGTCACACTTGAGGTCAGTGCAATTTTTATTGTTAGTTCACAGTAAAAGAAATTCAAATATTTAATCAGTGAAACCCACATGATGTCCCAGCAGGGGTAAAAGGAGGAATATTATAATGGCTCCTTGCATTTCAGGTTTGTTTTTCTTATGTGGGGTGCACTTTGTTTTTATTTGTCTATTTGTTTGTTTCTCTATTTATTTATAAATCCATCTTAATGCCTATTATTGAGTATTAAAGTTTTATTCATTTTACAGAGAAGACCACATCTTTCCAATAAAGCCCCATTCATACTCAGTCCACTTAATGCTCTATCCCTCCTTCTCTTATTCCTCCTGTGATCCCTCCATTCTGGAGCTGTCAGTGTCAGAGGTACCCCAGTGACAAGCACTTGACTGCAGCTGACAGAATGGTGGGACTGAACTTCACACCTTCCCCTTTCAGTCCCTCCATCTGTTATGGTTTTACAGAGGGAAAAGGATCCACATGCAGACAGGAGAGGTGTAGAGCACAATATATAACAGATAGGCAGACAATCCAAAATGGCAGGCAAACTCATGGTCAAAAAACAGGCAAAGGTCAGAGATATCCAAGAAGTCAAAACAGAGGCAGAGGTATCCAAAAAAATCACAAAGTTAGCAAGAATGGTCAAGGTCAAAAACTACTAGAGAGCAATATATACAAACACCAGAAAGGCACAGGAGAAACCACTGGCACGATCTGGCAATGCTTGTGGGGAAATGCAGGGCTTAAATACACAGACAAGTGAGGCAGGCAACGAGACACAGGTGAGCCCAATATTGAGTCTGTGGAAAGCCAAAGGGGACAAACAAAACACATAATACTAGAAAACAAAGTTAACTAGCAGGAGTACTAACACCATCACACCATTCCTCCTATGGTGTTTCTCTCTTATTAAAGGTCCTCGCAGAAGCAGTTAAAAAAATAATAATAATTCACGGTTGGTGCCAAAAGACGAAGAGCAGAGTAAGCTATGTTCTTTACACTGTGACAGTTTTGTCAGGCCAGGCTTGTTAGTCAGGATAGTCAAGGGCAAACATTCTGCGACTCCAAAGGCAGCCGGTCCCCTGTCATGCACTATATACTGTGAATAGGGTTATGTTAATTTAGGAAAAGATATTCAAATAGATAGCCTTTTTATGTAAAAAAGAAAATTTGACATAAATGAAATTAAATCAAGTAATGAGAAATATGGAAATATGTGTGTGTTTCTCTGTGCATTGCTTTGTGTATGTTCCTTAGGTTCTCTCTTATCATGCCTCCGCTGCGGAGGAAGAGACACGGGCGCTCGAAGTAACTGCGGTAAATTAAATTTATTAATTCATTGTTTCTTTATACCTTTTTCATCGTTTCTTTATACCTTTTAAACAAACCAAGCTGTAGAACCTCAGCATTTATGCTTCAGTAATGCACACATTCTGATGATTATTTTCATATTGTCATATAATTTTAATAGAAGTAGCTCATTGTTTCAAGATCAGTCATCCTAATTATCATCCAAAATATCACCTAACTAAAAATAAATAAATCAATGATAATACATCCAAAGTCTAATCTAACTAATACTACTGCTTGACAATTACATTTTTGTGTAATTTCATAACTAAAGCCTTATTTCTGATGATGTGATGCCCATTTGAAGAGTGAAAGAGTGGCATGAGCGTCTCTACTCTCTGATTACTTCACAGCCAAACCAACACCAGTCTCCCAAGGCTAAACCTGAGAGACAGGATCTGAGCAGTATGGGTCCTGTGGGGAATTGTTGAAAGTAAAATGCTTTTGAATTATTTTCTGTTAGAGCAGAGGTCCGTTTCAGAAAGCAGCATATAGTAGGAAGTCACTACAGTCAAACCTAATACAAGAAATAAAATCAGTTACCTTGTGTACCTTGACCAGTATTTACCATGCAAAGATTTAGTGATTTATTGTTGTGGATAATATTAATTGAATATAGTAATAATAATAAAAAAAAAAACCTCCACATTGTTATTGCATAGCTACAAAGACTACACATGATAGGTTTTAAAGATTTGGTTCACTAAAGTGCACAGCACGGTCAATTTAAAACAGCGTGGCTTGTGCTGATATGCAAAATTAGACTGACATTTGCTGTATACATCAAAAATTTTTATGTATGTCATTAATAAAATAGAACCCTGCTCACATTAGATATTGGAATAATGTTAAACATACAGTAACAATAGAGTGTATATTAATAGTCTTCAGAAGAAATAACAAAACCTTCTGTTCTGTAACTGCTATAAACATGCACATTTATGCCTCACATTTGGTACTAAGTTAACTTTTTTAAAAAATGTAAAATGTCCATTAAAAGCATTTGCTTGTGTTGTTTTGAAATACAGTGTTTCTACACTAATCACAACTCATTATTTATTAATGCCTAATAAACAGAATGTTGAAATGAATAGCCTGTTTATACAAGCTTTTTGTGCATCAAGCTACAAAAAAAAAAAAATAATAATTAGTTGCAACACATTTTTATTCTTGACAGTGTATATACGTGTAATACATTTGTGTTAGTGGGTCTCTTTTTGTGTGTTTTTGTTCATAGGCAGCCACTATTCCCTCCGCTCAGTCTATGAGGCTATTAGACTTCAGCTTCAGTGATTTTGATCTGTCTGACACTGAGACCACCCAGGCCACTATCCGCATGTTTGTGGACCTCAAGCTTGTGCAGAATTTTCAGATGAAATACAAGGTACATTCTCACACAAGCCTCTAATGCAAACCACAGAATAAGACAAATAATCAACAATTACATGCTGAAAGTTAGGTGGATTTTGCTGAATAATCCCTGAGCAGACCTAAGTGCTGTGTTGCTAACAGCGTCTTTTTAAACTAATTCAAAGTTTTAATATATACTACATGGAAACACAAGAAACCAAACTAAAACAAGATTTTTGTGATTTATTTTTACATTTTAAAGCATGACAATGAGACCGTCTGTTTCAGTGACTGTCAAACTGTGTGTTTGTCATGTTGATTCAAGCATTATTTGGGAATTATCCCCAAATAGTGGTCCAATCAGATCACGCTGTTCCTCTGTAGTGTATATACTGATAATGAATCTACTAATACATCAGTCATGTACAGAAATTCAATACTTTGAATATTACTAGGGCTTTAAATGATTCCTAAATCGTGAGGATGAAGGAGAAGTAGATTTAACAAGGTGAAAATATTTTACTGGACATTTTCCAAAGTTGAACATATCAGGTATGAAGTATTGAAAGAATTCTATCTATTGAATAAAGGCCACTACTGCGAAATAACTGCTCTGGCTCAGAACAAAAAGTCCTTGCTAAATTTAAAAACACAAGCATCTTCTTTAATTTAGTTTGTTGCCAAATGAGGTTCATAGCACTGGCTATCTGAACATAGGTACAGTAAAAAATGGTGGTGTACTTGGCTCTCTAAAACAAACTCCTTTTATGGGTCTCAATGCCAGCAGAGACGGCATACAGATGGTGCACAAAGACAGGCTTTTTATTGATTTATTAGGCAGCGCTTACTCTAAGCTCCATGAGTTTAAGCAGGCACTCTTTAACCACTCTTGCTTACAGTTCAAATAAATCACAAAAAAATCCTGCCAGCTGAGACTGACTACCTGTCAAACCTAACAAACCCTCCCAAATCCCCCCCCCCCCCCATCACCCAGCAAATTCCCTCTAAGTTGGTAACCCACCAGTACCCACCCAAAAAAATCTGTCAGTCATCATATAACAGCTACCCCATCATATGATGGCTACCAAAAGGGGAGGGTGAACACTAATACATGGTTCATCTGAGACATGTAAAATCCAGGGAACTGTATCTTTTCAAAGTGCTGCTCATGTTGTGACCCATCAGTTAGCATTATCTAAACCCTATTTGCCCTTCTTCACCTACACGAGCTTAAGGACATACATGGTTGGAGTGTCACTATGATTGACAGGTGAGAATGAGTTTGCCATCTCTCCCACCCAGAGAGCATGGCCAATTCAGCTTTTTTGGCTCCAGGCCTCAGATGCCTGTGGCATTGTCAGGATTCTAGCTCACATTTCCGCACAGCTTTTAGGCCAGATTCTTTCAGTGTTGCACCACTTATGGCAGGAACGCCTCTTTTTGCATCTGTGGCACTGCAGAGATTCCTCACACTCTTTATATAATACAGGGTATGTTTTGTTGGAATTTAATTAGTAAGTTAAATGCAGGGAGTGTAGACCTCTACCAAGGAATAGTGAGTAATTGGGGAGCACTGTTAGAATCTTCTTAACCAAGTGGATGTGCCCTCATGTCAGGGGCAGTGCCAGACATAGCTGGTGTTTTGGAATGCATCGCTGTGGCTTAGGTTTAATGGCAGTTAGAAACTTTCATAATAGCCAGGCTGTAGTGGTGGATGAGACTCAGTGATAGATGTTGAAGGCACTGAAGAAAGTTGGGGTTGTGTGGTTAAAATTCCAATTTAGTGCTGCATGGAGGTCTTGAGCAGAGATTTTAAACTGGCTATCTATGATGGTGGTCCCTATTTTTAAGAAAGTGGAACCACAAAAAATGAGAATAACACTCCTCGGCCTCCCTGGCTGCTAGCTGTGGAAAAGTAGACCAGTCTACGTTCTTTGTAGATTTGGTGAAGGCCTGCGTCCTCATGATTTGATATTTGTTGTGGAAGGACCAGGACTGACTAGAGTGCTTATACAATCACAATTGTCTTGGGAACAATAGTGGATTCCCAGGAGAAGCTGAAATCTCTTGACAGCAAACCCTGGACTGAATTTATCCCATTACTACCCAACTGGAAAAGCAGAAGGAAAATAAAAGAATTAATTAATTTATTTTGCTATGAATCATAGAATACTGTATACAGACAATATTATCCCCTTTGCTTTACAGGTAGTCAGGTGTCCATCAATATTGGGATTCATGAAAAATTCAGATTCAGTGGATGGCAAAGCAGATAAAACGTAGAAGAGATAAGCATAGAAGATAAAACTAAGATACATTTTGCATTCATTAAGGGGTGTACCTGCATGTGTTAAATAATCAAACTCCACTGGAACAGCATAAATCTGATATATTGGATATAACACATGCACCAGTAACCCACTAAAGCACATGTCACAGTTAAAACACAAATAAAAGCTTTAAATGGTTAAATTTAACTTATATAACAATAGTCAAGCACAAAAATATGGTAGGTGCTGAAAAGGGACCACTGAAGAGGGGTTTCAATGTACCCACAGTCCTTTCAATCCTAGTTTCTCAATAGAACTAATGCATATGAAATCTTTATTAATAGACTCAGAATAGAAACCAGCCTAACTGGTTAACTGCTGTTTAATTCCTACTAAAAGGATGTGACTAAATTTTTATGTGAAATTGTTGTTTTGTACTTGGATACATTCTCATTTTTCTTCAGGGTTAAGACAAACACATGATTCATGAAGGAAAAATAATTTCATTAGCAATTTTCTTGACAATTGAATTATCAGAACTAGCAAATTAAATTTGTCTTACTCCGTTAAGGATGGGCAGATGATTCAAGATCTGTTACCATCATTTTTGTCACTAGATTTTTGTTCCCTATCTGTTACTTATTTCTGTTTGCAGAGCCTGTGTCAGTGGATCCTGAGTGTGAAAAAGAACTACAGAAAGAATGTGGCCTACCATAACTGGCGGCATGCTTTCAACACGTCTCAGTGCATGTTTGCTATACTGAAATCTGGGAGATTACAGGTCAGTGCTGCTATTTCATGACCCAAACAAAAGGTCATGGGTAATTTCCTATTGATGTTTAGCGTAGCAAGAAACAAAGCAGTTACCATGTCTGACACCTGTTAACATTTTTAGTTTTACATTGTTTGTTTATAAGTAGTATTAGGATGCATCAAGTGTAATACAGATACAGAATTGTACTTTTAAAAATCTGATTTTTTTATTACCATTTTCATGTTTTTTTTTTTTTATTTTATCCATATTATTCTTCCATTATGAAGTACAGAAATTATGTTGTTAACTTTACACAAAAAGGTCTAATTAAAGTGTGATACAAATTCTGAAATATATAACATATTTAAAAAAAAAAGAAAGAAATGAGAAAATATAATAATAGTAATAGCCACAGGTCAATTTTTAACAGTATTTTGCACTACTGGAGATTCATCAGATTCAGATTTATCTACAGTATCTATATTTCAAACCTGTGCTGAACCAATTGCAACAAAATTTCGTTCTTCTGAATAGTCTAATAATAACAATAATATACTGAAAAATATTCTTTATGTTCATTTAACTGTGTTCTAATTTATAAACTGTTTTCTGAATTTGTGACCTGACATGACAGTACTGAACTACATTTAGTCCTCAGAAAAAAGTAAATTCTGTACAGGAAAAAGATGACAGGAAAGTAATTCTTCTATTTTAAAACTGACAGAACAATTTAAGTGATTTGGAGATATTAGCCCTAATGATTGCGACTCTATGCCATGATTTGGACCACAGAGGTGTCAACAACTCATACATCAAGAGGTATGTTTATGCTACTTTTGCTAACCTGGGTTTACACTGGGGCCACGATATCCACGATCTCCATGATTTGAGAGAATGGTGATGAGTGTGAGGGGACATAGGATCAAATCGTGATGGTCTTGACAAAATTTTTGACTGTCAAAAATTATTACGATTTGATGCAAAACATGATAGAACGTGGGAATCGTAGTAGAGCATAGTAGAGCTTAACAGACCTTAACAGAGCATAACAGACATTGATGTGCCATTGTATGGGAACTTTTTGAACTTGGAAACACAAAGTTTCATCTTTTGGATGCACCTTGCCTCCATTTTGTACCCCAGTTGTTCTCAAGTTGTGGTCTTAAATCATGAAGCACCATACTTTTTGAATTGTGGAGACTGTGGACATTGTGGCCCCATGTTTAGTGTTGAATTTACAATAAGCAGGACATACTGTGAAAAGGAATGGAAATTTTGTTGTTGTGAGTGTTGCTTCATATTGGGGTAAAAAAAACAGAAAAAGCACACGAAAGACAGAAACAGAAAGCACTCTGACTGTTCATTATATCGATAGGAGTGACCACCCTCTAGCTCAGCTCTACTGCCACTCCATTATGGAGCATCACCATTTTGACCAGTGCCTCATGATCCTTAACAGTCCGGTAAGTAAAACTTCCAAATTGTTGTTAGAGGTTCTTTTTAGATTTATATTGATTTATTTATCAGATATTTTTTCTTTACAAATGAAATGTTGTAGAAATAAGAAGTCAAACCAACACTGCAGAACATTTGGTTCAGGTGCATTATAAACCACAAGACTGAGAAGTGTTATAAAGATATTTTAGACATGTATTTTTAAAAATCAAAGAAAAATTCAAAGGAAAAAAATAACACTACAGCTTCAGCCTGCCTTGCTGTAGAAGTCTCTGGAACTGTAGTACATGGGTAATAACCCTCTCCTAAAAGATAAGTGGTCTCTGAGGTGATTAATTGAGTTGAGATCTAATGACTGGGAGCTCCATAAAATATGATTTACATCATTTTCATTCTAATCAGACGATATAGTGAACCCTCATTCCCATTAGAATGGAAATTTTAAATCATATGATAAAACTGAAGGGCAGCACGGTGGCGTAGTGGTTAGCACATCCGCCTCACAGCAAGAAGGTCCTGGGTTCGATTCCCAGCTTGGGCGTTTCT
>JAQMYF010000010.1:4470329-4480374 GCA_030014195.1 Neosilurus mollespiculum | reverse complement strand
GATAGATAGATAGATAGATAGATAGATAGATAGATAGATAGATAGATAGATTGACAGACAGGCAGACAGACAGACAGGTTCACAGATAGATAGATAGATAGATAGATAGATAGATAGATAGATAGATAGATAGATAGATAGATAGATAGATAGGGAATAACATTAGTTCAATAGATTTCTCTGTGCATCAGAGAAACAGAGCATTTGTATATTCAGAAAGGTCAATGCATATGCCAGTATAACCCTGTAACCTTGTGCTCACTGAATGCACATATTTTTCACCCTCCTAGAAGGGATTCTAGCCTCTATAGGAGCAACTGTTATGAATATTTACTGGACACAATGTTGCAGTAAATATGATAGATATTATTTCCATATATTAGATGATGTTATTACTCCCACTCACTCATTTTCTGAACTGCTTAATCCTACAAGGGTTGCAGGGAGGTGAAGGAGTGGTACACTGAACACCTCATCATACCATTGCAGGGCCAACACACACACACACACACACACACAAACACACACACACACACACACACACACACACACACACACACACACTACCATTCACAGTCATACTTAGGGACAATTTGGGACAGCCAGCTAGCCTAATGTGCATGTCTTTGGACTGTGGGAGGAAACCGGAGTACCCATAGGAAACCCACACAGGCATGAGGAGAACATGCAAAGTGAACATAGAAATGCTCTCGCTGAGCCCGGGAATCAAACCCAGAACCTTTCTGCTGTGAGGTGGACATACTAAACACTAGAAGCTGTGATGTGCAAACTTACACTAAATCTAAACATAAACTAACCTAAAATTAGACTATTACTAAAAATAAAAATAAAACTACTTATGTACTTGTGAAACTAATAAAAACTAAACTGAAATAATTTAAAAAGAAAGACTAAATCAAATCAAAACTAATTTAAAAATATTTGGAAATTATGTTAACGCTTATCCTGACATAAAGCAGAGCTACTGTTACCACTATAAAGTTGATCTTTTTTTTTTTTGTCCAGTAACAGCATTAGTATTTTGTTCCTCTTAGATTTAAGGAATTTGCAAACCCTAACAAGTTTTTTGTTTTTTTTTTATCAACGAATGACATAATCATACATTTCTATTTTTATAGCTATATTTAATGTTGTGAAACATCTGTAAAACAAGTTCCTGCTATCACAGTATGATATATAATAGCTATAAACAGTCATCCCCTCACCAGCTACTTTCTCTTTCTAAAGGAGCAGCTTTATCTCATACTCGGGTTTATATGTCTTTATGTGAAGAATCCGCCATTGTTATTAGATTAGATTGTATAAGAATGAGTGAGAATGAGTGGCTTTGTGATTATAGGAAGCTGATGGAAAATCAGTATGTTATAATCGTACAGACTGTTAATGGTAATTACCTTAAATAGTGACCTATATATAATCAGAAATGGTTTAAATGCTGTATTGAAACAGTAACCGTGTAAGTAAAATACTTATATTGACTCTGTATCTTGTGAATATTTGTTAAGTGGCGCCTTTGTGCAGGAAGTGTGAAGCTGTTTGGACATTGTGTACCCATAATAAGATTGTAAATCAGTGAAGAGGGAGAGAAGTGCAGAGTGAAATCTCAGTGCTCTAAAAGAACGCCAAGAAGAGAAGTGAAGAAGGATGTGGTATTAGTACAAAGGTGAAGGTTTCTTACAAGCACTGATGTTCTGTTTGTTTTCCCTCAAACACATTTTATCTGCGTGTGTTCACAGGTAGCTGAGCTCGTTGCTACAGAATTCTTTGAGCAGGGGGACAAGGAGAGAGAAGAGCTGAACATTGAGCCTATTGTAAGTTCACTTCCTGCACATTACATCACACTGTCTAAACAGCAGGGCCATGTCAAGAGCATTTCACAACTTTTAAGGAGTGCCGTTGCCTCTGACAGGATCTGATGAACCGAGAGAAGCGTGATATGATTCCCAGCATGCAAGTGTCTTTCATCGATGCCATTTGCACACAGTTGTATGAGGTAAAAGCTTCAATCATTATTCACATAGTCTTTATTAAAATTTATAACACTATCATTCACAAACTGTAAGTATCATAGCTTGCATTAAAATGTGTGTTAATTATGTATTCTTTTGTGTTATTTTTTAATATATCCTCCCCTGTGTATATGTGTGTTTTCTAGACACTTGCCGGTATGTCAGATTTCTGCTCCCCCCTACTGGAAGGCTGCAGGAAGAACAGGCAGAATTGGAAGCTGCTTGCTGAACAGGCCGAGGAGGCGAGCTTACTGAATGGAGGACTTTAAACAGCTCATCCCAGTCAGCACAAGACAAAGTTTACCCCTTTCCCTTATCCCCAGGTCCTTGTTATTATCACACACTACATTCTAAAGCTCTAAGCAATGAATTATATCAATATGAGTCCTGCTATGTAAATTTCACCAACCACTATGGCGCGAATTGGCAATTTACTGTTGGGATGTAGCTGAATCATATTGGTTCCATGTAGCTTGGGGTGAGGGAACACAACACTAAAGCAATATGCTCTAAAGTACAGACATTCTGAGTCTTCTATATGTGCTTGATACTTAAAAAAAAATCACACAAGCTCTTGTTTACTGTAAAGTAGAGGCGTAATAACAGTTATGCTTTGTGCTTGTATTAGCTTTGGAAGATAATAGTTTCTGACTGTCTAGTCACTGAAACTCATACTTTCAGAAATGAGTCTAATAGGGAAGTTAACAAATTCTTCATTCTAAAGTCACTGATTGGGTAGATTTGAGTAAAATAGCTAACTTGCTCAGACCTTTTTAGGTCATCTTGGAGCAAGGGAGCTCGTGAATTAAAAAAAGTACAAAAAAAATGTTTTTTTTATTTATTTTTTATATAGTTTCTCCAAACCCTGCATAGTGTCTATGCGCGGAAGTTTTATTTATTGTTATAGTCCCATGTCAGGATATTCTGTAGCACTCACTGAAACGCCAAGCTGAGGCACAAAGGAAATACTTTATTCATCACTACAGTGCACCGTACAATTAAGCTCATACTCAGCCTCATAGGAACACACCCACTTCAAATAATGTCTCCTTTTTTTCCACATTGTGTTACTGTTTTCACCTGTCTTTTGTATATTTATTAACTTTATATCATGTTGTGAGACCTTGTTTACCTAACATGTAACTCTTGCATAAAAATAAGTAAGGAAAATACATAGATATATTTAATTGTTCACAAATATCTGTGTCCTTTATTTGAGGTTTCAGATGGATTGTAAATATGAGTGTGGAAACTGAACCATCTGATTCTAAGATATTATCTGTCCAGAACAGACATGCTCTGCTAAGACTTTTCCTGTGTCAGGGTCATACAGTAGGTCGGTGGGTATGTTATACCAACCATTGCTATGAAAAGCAATATTGTCAAAATGCATTAAATCATTTCAGGGGCTGTGATATAACTACTGACGACCTCTGTCCATTGTAGCGTTTCCTCTTACACCTAAACATTTACACTTATGGAATTTGGTAGATGCTCTTATCCAGAACGACTTATATTTGATCTCATTTGTACAACTAAGCAGATGAGAGTTAAGGGCCTTGTTCAATGGCCCAGTAGTGGCAGATTAGTGGGTCTGAGACTTGAACCCCCAGTGTTCGGATAAGTAGACCAGAACTTTAATCATTGAACTAAAACTGATGTTCTCAACTTATTGTGGTTGACTGACTGATGAGCATGGCCAATTAATTAGGTTATTATTATGTATTTGAAAGTAAATAGCATTGCCCAGTCTGCCTGTAAGCGACCAGTTAATAAAAGTGCTTGAGCTCCTTTTTTTGTTCACCTGGCAATCGCATTTTACTTTCAGTACAACATGAAATGCCTCTGAGAAAGCACTGGTGTAGGAACCCCTTTAAGATGAAATGGCAAAATCGAATGGAGGCCTTGCCAAAAGATTGAACGCTGCAGTAAAACCAAAGGGATGTTCAACAAGCCCATGGGTATATCGGCCATAACATTAACACCATCTGACTGGTTTGTGGCTAGGTAGCCCCATATGCAGCAAGCTGCAATGCACTGTGTTTTGACTTTCTGTCATAGACAGCATCAACAGGTTTATCAGTTTGTGCTACAGTAGCTCTTCTGTGTGATCAGACCAGACATACAAGACTTCTCTCCCAACACATTAATGAGCCTTGGGCACCTATAACACTCTTGTCAGTTCACTGCTTGTCCTTTCTTGAACCAGCTTTAGTAGTCACACACCACTGCAACAGGAACTCCAATGAATACACCCAGTTTTTTAGCCATCACAATGGGCCGCTTTTTAAAGTCACTTAAATCCATACGCCTGCTCATTTTTCCTGCTTCTAGCACATCAACTTCAAAAACTGTCTGTTCACTTTCTGCACAATAAATCACAATCCATGCCACTGTAACATATAATAATCAATGTTATTCACTTCACCTGTCAGAGATCATAATGTTTTTAATGTTATGGCTGATCTGTGTATACAGTATAATGGTCATCCACATACTTTAGGACATATACTATATTTTATACATTTTTGTATCACAGGATACAAAAATGTTTAGGTCAACAGGTACAGTGTTTGCCATTGATAGAAGATGCATGCTTGATGGCTGTTTTTAGCTTTGTAGCATTTCATCTTTCTCTAAAACTGATGTTCTTAATACCCAGTAGTCAGATTCATAAATGTACTTAAAACCAATTCAGACACACCTGTATTATCATTTCAAACCAGAGAATAGAAAAAAATAAAATCAAGTGTCTCTTCTGATTTTGTACAAGAAGTAAATTACAGCATCTTTAGGTGTTTTATTTTGCAGCCAGTCTATTCATGTAGAACTTGAATAGTGTGTTTTGTTCTGTAAGCCTTGCAGACTCATGTCTATTCAGAAGTTTCACAGTATGAGTAGCAACCTGCTTCTTTCTTATGATGATCAGGTCAGCAGGTGTCAGCGAACTTGAGCTTTGATGTGTATCGCACAAACAGTTCAAAGAGGAATATGTCAAGTCTTTCAACTCCATTATGCAAATTCAGCCACAATCACAGCAAGTCAAACTGCACATATGGGGACTTTATGAAGTTATATATATATATATCTGGTATCAGGTCTGCCTTTATGTAGAGAAATGCTTTTTTTGTTTAAACTTTATGCAGTGTTTCACTTTCAGAGGTTCACCAAATGCCCAAATAATTACATATCAGTTGATGCCATCTTTAACACCATACTAGACTTAAAATCTGAACATTGCATTCTTATTAGCAGCCAGCTATCACTTGATCAAACAACATTGTCCTCACATTACTTCTTGGTTGGAGTCCCATAGGTTAACAGGAATTCATGACATTTCACAAGGAAATGTATTTTTTTCCCTACGGTCTAGGCTTCCGCTAGCTGTTCGCCACAGTTCCTATTGGCTTCTACAACACTGATTGGTAATTTGTTATGAAGTTCACCACATAAGCGATGCATAAAAATCACCCATTCTGAGCTTTTTATATTATTTTTAAATACATTAAAAACTTCCAAAATCTATGCTAATAATTGACCAAGTGCTGTTATCGCCCATGGTGTACGTGTACACGTGCTGACGTCATCACTTGTGAAGGCATGAAACGGACCTCCTGATTAGTTATTTTTATTTGATTTCCCGTGCCCACTGTGCAGTTCGTCAGCGAAAATAATAAACAGCTCTGGCAAAATATTGTGTTTGCCTTCTTATGTGGCTAGAGGATTTTTAGAACTGTTAGCCACACTGGCTAAGAGAGTCAGCATACTAGAGGAAGCCTAGGCGGTGATGTAGCTACTAATGGTATATACAGTGATATCCTTGTGGTAAATTAGCCATTCAGAACATGTGATTGCTCATATCCAGTGGGTACAGATAGAACAAATAAGGTTAGTCCTTAATGTAATAAATTGTGTAACAGTGTAGGTGAAGTTTTGAAGAGAAAAAAAGCATCTGTTGATCAAAGTCATCTGTACTGTTGTAGGAAATATTTCCTCCTAAAAGCTTTGAGTAAAACATAATTTACTTCCTCTAAAGGAGACCAACAGAGATGGAACCTTTATTATCAACCTAAAATAGACACTAGGAAGTCTATCAGATGCAGTGTAACTACATTAGAGGAATCATTGGTACACTCGAATCTCTCGCTATCTTATATTGTACTGAGAAACTTCTGCCACCTATTGGCCATCTCCAGTCATCACAATGCACATAACATTAAAGAAAATTGAACTCGTGTTAAACCAGGTATATTTTTTTATTTTCAGCAATACAGGCTTTAAAAAAAAAAATCTCAGTAAAGGAGAGATCTGTTTGGGGGGAAAGGACATGAAAACTATGTACAGGACAAACAAAGAGAGAAAGAGAAAGAAAGAACAGACAAAGTGGTTACATGGAGTCTGTCCTTTTGTAGGCCACCATACTGTTGACCTTGTGGATGGATGTTGTGAACGAGCGAAGCCGAACCTCCTCTGATTGGTTAATGAGCTGAGGCCCGGACTCCTCCCACTGCTCAGGGACCTCCAGATTCTTATCGGTATAGATCAGGAGGTCGAAAGCACCTGTGGCAAGACAGAGTTTTTAAAAAATTCATTAATTAAAAAAATTTAGTTATTCATATTTTTAAAAATATATGTTACCTTGAAAAGAAACAGCACCTACAGCATTACCATAAAAAAATGTTTGTAGTTTAGTCAGACCTAGAGTTATTCAATGCTGAAGGGATTTATGACATGTAATCCTACTGTAACAGTTTGACCGGATTTTAGTCAAAGCTTTAACACCAGAAATGCTATGATCTTATATATTAGTAAGTAGTACACATGAACACCGTGATTTGATTGGTCTGCTGTCTTGGGATTAAAAAAAATTACAATTACAAGTAGATAATGTTTGACTGTAAGTAGATTAATGCTCACAGTTTAGTGCTCACAGTGTGCTGAAATGCTCACAGTGATGCTGAAATCCTAGAAATTCAACTAAATGGTGTCCCCAAAAAACGAAAATAAAAAAAACACTTGCTACACAACATGGCTTTAGTTTGTTTTAAAGGCAAAAAAAAAGCACTTTATTTAAACTCTAAATAATTTCCAAATGATACCGATGTCAACAAGTTGGCACACATGCTAAACCAAGTACATGCCTGTCCAAACTGTAATGTCTGAATTTTCCATTTACTAGAATGTGTTGCACAGCAACAGGAAATTTTTTTTTGTACAGGATATGGTAAAAGAATTAAGCAAGTGTCTAAGGAAATGTTACCCTTGTGAGAGTAGCCATCGCAGAGCTTAGAGTAAAGCTAGTTTCAAGATAAACCAAACATTAAAAAAATATATATATAGTGATATCTACCTATATACACAAAGCAACAGGAATTAAAGCTAATCAAAATTAGCTGTGTTATTCTGTACCTTGCAATGTATTAGACTATCATTCAGATTTTTCTGCTAATGTTTATTTTCCTTATTTAATAAAGTATATTTAGAAAATATAATGAACATAATTTGCACCTGTTTTATCTTTCTGATACGTAAAATATTGTCTGATGAACAAACGTACTTTATTTTTCACCCACAGATTTGTAACATGCAGAATGATGGTAAATAAAACACTACGCAGCACCTCAGTCTCAATACCAGTGCACTATGACCCCCAACTAATAATGAAATTCAATATACAAGCAAGGAGAAAATATGTTCAGATGTTATCTGCAGGATTTGGATCAATTACAAATCTTGACTGCATACATGAGGCTGTCTGTCAATTTTTTGTCTATAAGTCATCAACCACCTTTCTACCATAATTGTGCACAATACTGCACAAAAATAATTTCCATTTACAAGAAAGATGCTTCATCCCTTGAATACTTTTGCCTAATTCTATTTCGCAAACTTCTCTTTAAAATCGGCAAATGAACAAATTGAGAATAAAGTCAGTCAAAACCAAACGTACGCATATCAGTCACTATGGCAGAAACAAAAAACAAATTTTGTCCACTTTGCTATTTTGCAGTTATTTTGCCATGAAGTTTTCTTGTACTGAGGGTTGAACATCTGTTTTTCGGCTTTATTTAATTTGGGAAAAGAAAAAAAAAAAGTTTTGTTTGTTATGTTTAATATCACCTTTGCTGATTCTTACTCATATATGTGCATATATTCATACAGACACATGTATACACATACCTGTATGTACACATATCCTATATATGCAAACACATATACATATGTATATGTTTATCTTTGGGAAGAACTGGAACATGGACTGTGCCCCAGGCCTCCTCATCAGACATCAGTTCCTTATTTCACTAATGTCCCTATCGCTCAATTAATGCACTCGTATAGCTTTACTCCAAAATTGTCTAGTCTATTTATTACAGTAAATGAAAGACTAGTCTGGAATGGGATGCTCAACAAAAACGTGTGATGAATGTGTCTACATAGTGAAAAATTATTCGTTTACTTGTGTATGTGATTATTATTGCAATGAACATAATCTGGTTACTCTTAAGAAGACTTGTAAGAATATTTCAGTATCTAAGAGAGAAAGCAGTGGTATCTGGACAGGTTTTGTGAACCTACAAGCACTACAGATATCAGCAATGGTGTACTTACAGGCTGTTTCCAGTAAAGGTAAGAAGGTGACTGTGGCGGTGATCTGTCTGATAACTGAGCGAATTTCTTCCTGGATGGCTTTCATCGACTTCTCCCTGGGAGCACTGTGACACACAACATGATTTGCTACATACAAGCATATACATGAACTGTAATTCAATACTGGGCAAAACATGCCACATGCATGTCACTTCAGTGTGCTGATACAACCAAAAGACTTATGAATACACCCTAAAATATATACACTGATCAACCATGACCATAACACCACATGATTCATCTACAGCTTAGAAGCTCCATAAGCTGTGTGTTGTGACATCTTTCTATCATAACCAGCATTAACAGTTCCAGCAGTTTGTGCTACAGTAGCTCCTCTGTGGGATCAGACCACACACACTAGGCTCCACTCCCCACACGCATTAATAGGCACCCAAGACACTCTAGTCAAGTTCACTGGTTGTCAATTCTTGGACCATCTTTGGTAGGTACTTACCACTGCATATTAGGAAAACCCCTTATGACTTAGTCTTTAAGCCATCTCAATAAGGCCCTTGGTAAAGTCATTCAGATGCTTACAATTGCTTATTCTTCCAACACATCAACTTCGAGAACCGACTGTTCACTTTATGCCTAATACATTCAACTCATGCAGGTGCCACTGTAACGAGATAATATTCACTTCATCTGTCTGCAGGGGTGGAATTTAGCAAAACTAAGCTACTGGCTAACAGAACTAGTGAAATTATGAAACTACTAGTCCTCCTTCATATTTACTGGTCAGGAACACTATAGCTTTGCCTATTGGACTTGGTGAACAGGGAGCTGAGCCGGAAGGCAAAGCCCTCAATTTACCAGTCGATCTACGTTCCTACCTTCACGTATGCAGGGGTAGAATTTATATCTTCTTTGCCTATTGGATGTGTCAGGTCGCCAGCAGGATGACTTGTTAGCTAATTTCACTCGCCCTACAGATTTTTGACTCACCACAGGCCAGCGGACTAGTGTTAAATTCCACAACTTCCGAGGTCAAAGTTTTCAGAGTACCATTCCTGCTTTATTGTGCACTTTAGCCTCAGCAAAGTTTATAAAAATGTGTACATATGATATTGTAACAAATTTCTATATTTATTTTAAGGGCATTTTCACAGTCTTAGAGCAACTAGTCACAAAGGGGTCAAAAATAAAGGTTTTTAATTTTCTAGTTTTTTTAAGTAGTAATTTTCTTAAAGGTACGGTGGCTGGGAAGTGCAAAATGTGGATGATTCATTAGTTGTATTTTTTAACGCGGAGGGCCCGGGTTCGAATCGTCGTCTTCACTAATCTGCAGAAGCGAAATGGGCGAAGTGTAAACATCTGTAAACCAATGTCACCAGTTAACATGAAAACCAGTTAAGCCGGAACACCGT
>JAQMYF010000010.1:4458276-4470229 GCA_030014195.1 Neosilurus mollespiculum | reverse complement strand
AACACAGTTTAATAACTACATTTGTTCACTTCCGGCCAGAACAGACTGAGTGACTCATGTCATCACTTCCGGCATTTAGTACAATTCCTTTCCGTAAAAAAGGCAGTCGTTTGTAAATGTGTTTTCTGAAAATGTATTTTTGTTTTCCGAAAATGTATTTTTGTCTTCCGAAAATGTATTTTTGTCTTCTGAAAATGTATTTTTGTTTTGCACTTCCCGGCCACCGTATAAAGGTTCTAAACACATTTTACATTTTAGCAGTAACGTTATTTTCTTGGAAGTTATGGCCTTTGAAAATATGCATGTCCAAAACGATAAAGTTTCTTTAAAAAATATCATTGTCAATAGTAGTAAGATTCAACCACCCTGTAAGACTATAAATGTATTGTATATAAAATATGTAGCAAATGGATATTTTTTCTGAGCTTTTATTGGTAGAAATGTCTTTTGTGTTAGTTTACTGATGGCATAAACCTAGATTTCGGAGTGGACACTTTTGGACAGACACATACTCACATGCTTGTGTAATCGACATTTTAGAATCTGGTTCAGATATGTTTTGCTCTAAAGTTAAATACCTAGATGTACTTTATAAAAAGTGTATCTTATTGGAAAAAGATACATTCCTTATTATCACAAAAGATAGAAAATTTTGGATTTTTTGTATTTTGCATGTATTCAGATCTGCCCTGTGCAGGACAAATCGAGGATATTGCCACCACTGCATGATTTAGTTAAACGATGTATGCTTATCTAATTTTGAATGGAAAAATTGTCATGACAAACATCCTCCTTCAAAAATTTTCAGTTGGAATCCTGAAAATTTTTCAGTGGGGGGAAACTCAAATTTGTTCAAAATTATGTTCTGTGTATATTTTCACGACAAGCCGATACTTTTTGTTCATTTTTTTTTTTCATTTTTATTTGAAGGCACTCCATACTATTGTGCATTTATTCATTTATGGAACAATAACCCTTATTTTATGTATCCCCAGTGCTCTAGAAGACTCTGAAAAAGCTCTCATGGTCAATACAGACAAATATTTAATTATGTAAAGAATGCATGCTTGACATTTGCTGGGTTTGGGGGTGTCAGTGGTCATAAAATAGGTTGTTTTATCCACCATGTTTTCAAACACCACCTTTTTATGAGAATACCTGCTCTCCTTGGCTGTCTTGTCACACTCAATATCAAATTGCCATCTCTCCAGGACTTCACTTGTCTCAATGCATGTGATCACCACCACCAGCTTCTGCACCGTGCAGTCAAACAGCCACTCTGCATTGGGGGGGAACATGCAGAGCCGTGAATGGTGTGTGCAGTCATTACAGCAAAACGAAGAAGAAGAGGCAGCAACTTAAATAATGACACAGCTGATTAGATCATATTACAATAACAGAGGTCTGATAAAGGAAATCCACAGACACCTTCTATAGTCTGATATCTGCAGATTGGGCAAAACAGACAGACAAACCTTTGAGTTTTGCCACCACGTTAGTGAGGTAGTTCTTCAGTGTGGGGTCTGTGGTGAGCTGGAGACTCATGTCATACTTGGTGACTCTGGTGAAGGTTTCTGCAGGATAGATGCCTCGCTGGTATAAAATGCTGTTGATCCCAAATGCTGCAAAATGACAGTCATATTTCAAATCATGGCAGAATTCACAAGGTTCTGCATCCAAGACAGGAAGTGACTGTGGATCATTAACTAAAAGCATGGGTATGTCTAGCTTTCATGGCCACGTTGCTCAAGTTCCATCACTGGGTCACCTGAACAGATTTATTTTTTAAAGACATGTAGCTGCTTGATTGATTAAATAATAAAAAAAAAGAACAAATGAATAAAGTAACCTGTACATGCGGCCAAGTAGATGCTCTTCAGTACTCTACACCATGGACGAGTTAGCATCATGCTAATTATCACCAACCAGCTGGCTAACTATAGAAATTTTATCCAGGCGAATTTAACCTGTCAGTATACAAAAATTCTGCACATTTACATGAAGTAAAGGTAATTAATAGTAATTGGGTCATGTGGTTGTGTTAGCTGATGGAAGCTAAGCATCTAGCTAACTATGCAAACTGCTACTCGTTTGAAAATAAAGGGGGGAAAATAAGTACAAAACAAAACTTTTACTTACTGAAAAACTCAGCAACGAGTTCGGCACTTCCCTTCAACGTAATTCCTTGCAAGGTTTGAGACATATTGTCGTGTTTTAGCTGTTTTCAGGTGTATGTATTCCTTCCTCCAGTAGCTCCCTTGTTTTCTTTTTACCCGCCGCCAAGTTTGAATTCAGACCTCGTTTGATCCTGTTGTGCGCATGCGCCCAATCAAAACAACGGCGCCGGGCTGATGACGTCAGTTGCCCCGCTCACATGATGGAGTTTTTGAATTTTTTTTTTTTTTTTTAATGAGACATCTATATTATCATTTAAATATGGCACAGTTGAAACAAAAGGCACATTTATTTAAACATTTGTATGCATTTAATTTTAGGTTGTCTAAAATACCTGTGGAATTTAAGTCACATACTCAGACATGAATATTTCTAACTTACTAAAATATTTACTTTGATCCAAATATTTCATCACAGTCTCAGTCCGAGACATAGTCCAGAGCCTAATCTAGGAACACTGGGAGCAAGATGGATGCACACCTTGGATGGGATACCAGTACATCCCAGGGCACCACCCACACACATTTTACATTAAATTTGGCAGACGCTGCTATCCAGAGCGACTAACAATTATCATTTTTATACACTGGATTGAACCACTGACCTTCGGATCCGTAACCTGTCACCTTAACCACTGAGCCACCCGCTGCCCGTCTTCACTCATTAAGGCCATTTAGTGGTCCTATTGGTATGCTTAGGGAGAAAGGTGGGAACAGAAGAGACCCGAAAAACCCACATGGACATGGGGAGTATTTGTGAAACTCCACATGCAGTAACCTGAGTTCAGGGTCATACGGGGTCATGCGGAGAGGAGTAGTGTGGGGACATTGTCCTATCTAGAGAAGGGCATGGGTACAGAATTCATATCTGAAAACAACAGAATCTCTCAGGTCCCAGAAAAAAAGTTTTTGTTGTTGCTATTATTGCCATCTACTGTTCAAGGGTGGATTGCAGCTAGAACCTGAAATTAGACATTACTTTTTACAAGAATATGATGGAATATTTATTGCATACTCTTATTGGAGAATGATAACCAGTCATTTTTAGATGGAAAAGGTATAATATCACATAATCCATTATTATCTTATTAAATAATATATTTGTGGCTTTCTTAATTAATATTATAGAAAACTTGAATAAGATAATTTACATTACATTTACATTTAATGAATGTGTATACACACACATACACATACAACGCTGGGTGTGTTCCCATCCCATTCCCAGTGCTTCCATGATGGACTCATTATTAAGGTATATATATATCTTCATCTTCATCTTTTTCCGCTTGTTCTGGGGTCAGGTCGCAGGGGCAGCAGACTAAGCAGTGAGGTCCAGACGTCCCTCTTCCCAGCCACTTCCTCCAGCTCTTCTGGGGGTACGCCAAGGCGTTCCCAGAGCAGCCGAGAAACATAGTCCCTCCAGCGAGTTCTGGGTCGACCTCGGGGTCTCTTCCCAGTTGGACATGCCCAAAACACCACACCAGGGAGGCGTTCAGGAGGCATTCTAATCAGATGTCTGAGCCACCTCAACTGGCTCCTCTCAATGCGGAGGAGCAGCGGTTCTACTCCATGCTCCACCCGGATGACCGAGCTTCTCACCCTATCTCTGAGGGAGAGCCCCGCCACCCTGCGAAGGAAACTCATTTCAGCCACTTGTATTCGCGATCTTGTTCTTTCAGTCACTACCCAAAGCTCATGACCATAGGCAGGGGTGGAAATTAACACTAGTCCGCTGGCCCGCAGCGAGTTAACAATCTGTAGAGCAAGTGAAATTAGCTAACAAGTCATCCTGTTGGCAACCTCACAAATCCAACAGGCAAAGAAGACATAAATTCCACCCCTGCATAGGTGAGGTAGGAACGCAGATCAACTGGTAAATTGAGGGCTTTGCCGTCCGGCTCAGCTCCCTCTTTACCACGACGGACCGGTACAGCAGAGGCTTTACAGCAGTACCTATAAGGTATACATATATAATTTATTCTTTTTTTTAATTTATTTTGATATACTGTATTAATCCCACAAGGGAAATTATTGCCTCTGCATTTAACCCATCCGAAGTGAGCATACACACACATAAACAGTGAGCACACACACTTGGAGCAGTGGGCTGCCACACACATGGAAGCGCCTGGAGAGCAGTTGGGGGTTAGGTACCTTGCTCAAGGGAACTCCAGCCATAAAGGTGGAGGAAGGGAATGTGCAGCTGACTCCCCCACCTCCACACAAATCAAACCAGCGACCTTTTCGTCCCAAAGCCACCTCTCTAACCATTAGGCTACGGCTGCCACCATTTTTTGGAGGTGAACCGTGCATGGGATCATGCTTTAAAAATAAAATTCCATAATTCCGAAAAATCTTTAACATGAGGCAAAATGTTCATCCAACGCCCAGTAGGGGGAAACATTTCATTATAACTATGAAAGATTATAATAATCAATTTGTGCCTGATGGTGGTACTTTACACTCTACAAGTGCCCGTTTAGCTTCATTCATTTTCTGAACCGCTTATTCCTAATTAGGGTCGCGGGGAGGCTGACGCCCATCTCAGCCAACTCTGGGCGAGGGCAGAGTACACCCTGGACAGCTCACCAAACCATCGCAGGACAGAAACACGCTGATGGCTATGCAGCCTACTCTTGACGAAAATCAGCAATGGTTCTTTTACATGCCTCTCACCATAGACAGTGAGAGACATGGCTGACATTTAATAACTCAGTTAGTTGCACTGGGGGGGACAGCAGTGACAACCCATTGATAGTGGGGCTTGAACCCCGACCATGGGATCAGTAATCCAGCACCCTACCAGCAGGCCACCACTGCCTCTCCCTTCTAGTTTACTTTAGTATTTATTGTTTATTTATGTATGCAGTTATCAGATGGAACCACCCACCATTTTCCAAGTGAATCATTAATACATTTCGAAATGTTTTCCTTTGTGCTACCTTTAATATAGTGCCTTCTAATGCTGTATAGGTGTAAATCAGGCAAATATATGATATTCCTTATTTCATACTATGTATGCTCAATAATTCATTAAACTTTGCCTGCATACTCAGTATGAATTGCCGCACACTTACAGCTGGATGTTTACTCGTGGTCCTGCTTAACCTCCCAGCTGAAACATGATCCTCTTTATCTGCAGCTGAAATGCTACACATCATCTGGCTGCCTTTTGACATTTATCATTCTCTGCTTGTCACAGCTGGACAGCTGCACTTTCATAAAAACCAAGGAACAAAGCATCTGGCTGCAGTCTCTGTAACCATCTTTATAGCTCATGTAGAATTTCCCTGTGGCCTATAGGGCATTTGGCTAGTCATATTAGGGCTATTAAGGTTTTAGAGATCACAGGAGTTGCAAGAGATTTTTAGAAAATCATTGTTTTTTCAGTAGTTTTGTTTTAATGTGCTTACAATGGAAATAATTTTATCCATCATTTAGCCATACCCGAGAATCCCAGTGCATTATAAAAATGTCCTATTCCAGCACTTAAATGAATCATGAACACACCGTGTCTTATATCTATTTGGCACAAGAGTTAAATCGACACACTAGCCTGTCCCCAGTATGTTGCTTCCATATGTTTCCATTCTGTGTAGATTTATCTTATTCCTGGAAGGAACTTAAGCGACGGTGCCATAAAATGCTAATAGTTTTCACAAATGCATCTGTTATGTTCTAGGGATACAATCTGAGTGGTGTTAAAGGGTTAAAATTTTACATTTCCACCTTCTTTCCACCATATGTGCCTTTTTGTTATAACTTAATGATACAAACTGATATTTAAGAGCTCTGTCACTTCTGTTCTACAAAACCAGAGCCAAATACATTTAGATTTTTTTAGTAGCAGCTGTAAGAAAGCTTGTCTTTTATGAAGGATTCTTTGAAGGAATCAATGAATAACCAGGAAATTTCTTGCATAGCTGGATTTTGCAAAAATGATTTAAAATGATTATGATGATGATGATGATGATGATGATGATTTCAAATGATGGGCATAGTGTCTAGGATGTCCACGTCACAGGAAGAAAGTCCTGGGTTCCAGTCCTTTGTTGGCGAGGGCGTTTCTGTGTGGAGTTTGCACATTCTCCCTGTACGTGTGTGGGTTTCCTCCTGGGTGCTCTATTTTCCTGGAGTGAGATGAGACTTAAAGTGACTTAAGCTTTAACAGACAGATCTAGATTAGCCAGAAACCCCATGCACACGCTCTGTGTCTACGAAGCCACACTGCTGTAGTTTGTGCAGTCTGAAGCTTTGCATTGTGCTGCTGAAATAAACGTGTACTTCTTGGGAAGAGATGTTGCAGCACATGACTCTCTGAAATACCAAATTACGCCTCCGCATCAGTCGTATTGTCTCACACACACATATGCAACACACCCGTGTCTACCGCTGTACCGTCACAGATGCTGGCTTTTGCACCTTTCGCTGTTAACAATCTGGATAGGCATTTTCATCTTTGGCATGGAAAAAAACCCTGAAATATGTATTCCACTGTCCACAGCACATGGTTCTACTATATTTCAGTCTGCCTGACATGTGATTTGGCCCAGACTGCATTTCCAGACTGCAGAACCAGAGTGGTGGAACCCACAAAAAGTTGTTTTTGAGAAAAATGACATGAAAGTTTTTGCAATTAAAAAAATCAGGGATAATGTTCACAATATGATTCAAGGTCATAAGGAGGATGAGGGGACCATTGTGACACCTTAGATAGACCTTATCTCATTTTTCAGTTTTTGTGGGTTAGACCACTGTGGCTGTCAGCCCTTCAATTGATGTTTGGGTTCGAGTTGCTTTTCCGAATGCAGCAGTGAACTGTTAAGTGGCAATGGTTTTCTGAAGCACTCCTGAGCCCATGTGAATTCAGATGTATTTGTCACAGTGGTACGATGGTTTCTCATGCAACCATGAGAAAGCGCCCTTGTATGTCCCCTTGAAAGCTCGAAGGTCAAACACATTCAACATGGTTTTGAGATAGGTCCGAATTCCCTGAAGTGTGAAACACCAAAGTTCTCTCCAGTCTTGTATTGAAGAGGGGTCCTCTTGAACTGACTGACACCTGTCTCATGAATTTTGCCGCAAAAAGAGGCACAACTGATCCTTACTTGCAAACACTAAGTCCCGGATGGATGCTACTTTTACCACCAATCTCAATACTTCAACTGATAGCAATTAGGACTGTTTCAATCTTATTTTAACTTGACTTTAACTTCAACAACATTTGTTAAATCTTTTGTGAGCGTCAATTTCAAACTGTGTTACATCCTATGTGTTGTATACATATAGTACTGGACAGATGCTTTTGGGAACCCTAGTTTATTTTAGCATAAACTTTGCTATAGGTTTTTATTTAATTTTAATTTATGTACATTAGTGAGTCAGTACAAAAACATTTTAGATTTCTAGATATTACTCTTCCAGCAAAAAATTAAACGTTACAAAAAAATGTTGCATGTCAATTAAGAAATTAGCATATTAGATTAGAGAGCACTTTTCAGACAAAAACATAACGAAGGCTTCTGGGGTTGGCATGCAAACAGAAAGGCAAGTGTGACAGTCAAAATCTCCAGAAGAACTCTGTCAGATTCTGCCAAATGTTCAGATAAAACTGCACTAACTTTACCTGAGACTATATTTTTAAAGCAAAGGATCATCAAGCCAGTTTTTCACTTTGACATTTATTACTGTTTTTTGTGCTTTGAAGAATTATTTGTTAGTGGAGCTCCGTGGAGCACCGTTCTTAACATACTTACGTAGCGTCGATCTGAATTTTTGTGTCGCGAACATTGTGTCCATCTGTCCGTGTACACGTGGGACAGACACAATGTTCACGACACAAAAATTCAGATATAAAGAAACTACTCTATCTTCCTCTCCAAACTGTTACTTGTTTAATCCATAATTTTTTTTTAAATTAAATACACTCTTTTAACAATATAAACAGAATTCTATGTGCCATATGCATTTGGTATCTTAGCTGGCAAAAAAAAACTATTACTGCCACACAATGCGTTACTCATTTGAATAGAAAGGCTTTTAACCCAATCACACTGAGGAAGTGCATGACGTTTCTGGCACGAAAAACATGCTTACGGAAGTGAACATATCCAGCCGAATGGTATCTCGCTACCCTGTGGTGATACTGGGTTTCCATTAAAGGAGTCTTATCTCAATAGCGTAACACGTCCAAGCAATATCAAAACTTTGGGGAGTTGGCGGTCATAACATGATGGTTACATGATGTTACGTCATTGATGGCATCATCAAAACAAATTGACATTGAAACCTTGTACCAGGAGAAGTTAAAGTTCCTCTTTCAGGCAGTGCCTAAATCTTTATATTATGTAGAAATATTAAATTTATTGATTTAGATGTAAATATAAATCATATTTGCTGTACAGCATTTCTTTGCATCTGCCTAAAACCTTTGCACAGCACTGTATATCCAAAAGGAATCAGCCTATCTGAATGAGTTCCAGTATAGTAAATACGTGTGTTTTGTAATGATGTACCATTTGCTTTTTCGGTGCTGTTTTTAGATTCACATCTTTAAACAAGACAGAGCCTATAATAATTCATCAGGCAGTGGGCAGTAAGGTAGAAGTAATCCTTTCACTGACTTTATGTATAGTGAAAGAGAACTAGTGTGCAGCTAAAATGCTGTTCATTCATCTGATGTCAGAGGTGTATAGCCAAGAACTTCTGATTACTGAGTTTACTCAGTGTACCCCTACTTGCTATAGCCCAGACGGCACTCTTCAGTGATATAAATAGCATATACCTGGCTAATAGTTAGGTTTGTGTATACAGGCCTAAATGTAAAATTAGCAGAGAGTTAATCTGGGGAAAGAGTTTGGGAGCTGGGAGCAGGGTACTGCACAGTCCTTTTAAAAAGCATATGTACACAACAAAAACTTATATGGAGTAAGTTTCTTTCTCACATTGCTTCACATTGCACTTACAATCCCAGTGGCCCACCAGCTCAGGAAAAACAACAGGGTTTCTGTGAAGCTAAAAAGCAGGAAAAAAAGTGAGGAGGGGAAGTAGATTCCTACTGACTACTGGAGTAAAATCTGTGGAATAAAATCCCAGATGGTCACCTAGTAGAATTCAGTAGTAAATCCAGTAGGTTAGGTTTCGCTCTTTAGTGCATTTTGTCCTACTTGCAAATGGAAAATACTCAGACCTCTAAATTTTTTAAATAATAATTTAAAATGTGTTCATTAGAATTTTTGTTAATGTTACAGCATCCATGAACTCTGATAAGCATTCACACTACACCTCCCAACATGCACCACTTGACTTCTGACATTCGCATCAAATGACACTCAGCAAACCTGCCGACACTCTCACCTAATCAATCCCACAGTATATAAAGGCCTTCTGCGCGCACACACAAACACACACACACACACACACACACACACACACATTACAAAGTATTGTCACAGTATCTTTCTTCCAGTACATATCAAGTCATTTACTTTAGCTATTGCTTATTCTGTGTATGTCTCTTGCCTGTGACACTGACCTTCCGTCTATGAACTGTGCCTGGTTACTATTACGTGATTCTGCCCTGCCTCTGACATCTTGTTCGTCTGATTGGTTTACCCCTGCCGGCTGCATGTTTATGAGATCGTGTTTTGATTCTGGACTGTTCTGAATCTACAATAAAACGCTGTATTGCTGCGTCATGTATCTGCCTTCATCTCTGCCTCGAAGTGGTGTGATACTTAAGCAATTAGTCTGTCTGTTTATATGGTCTCACAATTCCCAGTGAAAGCAGGTCAGACAAAAATCAATGAAATCCAAGCAATTTTCCGTATACCAACACCATCAAATTGTGTCAAAGTGCTATACAGGCAAGAGTATAAATCAATTTCTCAAAATGAGAATGTTCCGAGGAGCACAGTCATCTCCACCACTGGAGATGACTGTGGGTGAAGTGACCAGGAACATAATGGACCCTCTAACAGAGCTTCAGAAGCCTCTACAGAGATGGAGGAACAACTACCTTAGATTATATTTAGCAAATAAAACTTCATTAGACAGACAAACTTTTTAAAGCCATGTTTGCTAAATTTTTTTTTTCTTTAGGTTTAATTTGGTCTCTGTATGCACAGAGCATTGGCAAAGCTATAGGGAAAATAATTATCTTTATCATATTTACATTTTCTGACATTTGCTAAATGATGTTTGAAGGATAAAAACAATTTTGCTCAAAAAAAAAAAAATCTATTACCATTTTTGGCTTTTTTGCCAAATGTTTGAGCCGCTAGTTTCCCAAAATTGTCCGTTACTGTTGAAAACTACACAACTTTAGGCCAGATAAAAAAAATTCCCGGTTTCTTTTCATAACTTTTTGAAAATTTAAATGCAGGGGTTTCTTTTTCTTTTTTGGTTTGTCTTTTTGTTTTTTGTTTTTTTAATAGAGCAATCAGGTGACCGTCGAAGCAAAAACTTTTATAGCTAAATATAGGTAAAGTGACTGAAGCTATATGATGATGCCAGCCTAGATGCCCTAGAGGCCCTAGATGCCAGCCTAGAAACCAGACTTTTACCTGTACATTTAACATTATATTAAACTCTGAACAACTATATACAGAACAGCAGCCTTGCAGTTCCAAAAATCTTTAGACAATAGAGCTATTTCAAACAGAACTAAACCATTCACAGAATAACAATCACAGCATCTAACAAGGAATCGCCTTTTGTGTTGTTTTTACATTGTCTGAGGCATTTTCTGAAGGTTTTGAGTGTGATTTTTTTTTTTTAAATGATGTGGCGCAATTTCTGGGTGCAGGCACTGATGAGAAATTGGGATTTATTTTTTAGCCAGCCTTAACATACTAATGCCATTGAACAAAAAAAAAAGGTAGCTGATGATATACACAGTCATCTTTCTTTCTTCTTTTTCTTCTTCTTCTTCTTCATAAAATGGAGAAACTTTACCTTAACTAATTTTACGATATGTTGGTGATATGTTAATGCTAATCCACAGCAAATCCCTTTTCTATTTGGTTCTTTGCCAAGAAATTTATTATGTATACATCACACTATAAAATCCCCAATGTTAAATTAACCCTTTCAGAGTTCACTGAACCAGACCAGTTAACTTAGCACTGAGAATTTTACTGTGGATGATATAAGTGGTACAAGTGCTAGCCTCTTAACTTTATGGGCTATGCTGCCATGCTCCAGCAATATCAATGGTGCTGAACCACTGCTCTCTGCGATGCACTGGTGAGCTGTTCAGGATATACCCCTCCTTCGACCAGAGTCGGCTGAAATAGGCAACAGCCTCCCTGCAACCTTGGTAATATTAAGCAGTTCAGCAAATGAATAAATGAATGAATGAATTAATGAGGCGTTCTCGTTCATATCACAGACAAAAGGATTTAGCCGATATAAACCCCCTGGTAAAGAGTAGTTCAGCAGAGTTGTTGTTTTATAAATAAGGAGATACATAAATATGAGTAAAAAGCAGGAAAGACTGACATACAGGAGCAAGGTTAAAGAGCTTTCCTGAACCTGACTCGAGCCATATGTCACACTGACCTGTGAGTGATCCCATCTGGCAGAGGAGCTCTGTGCTTTTAAATTAGCCATCTGGACACCGTGCAGAAACGGGACACTTCAGAATACACTGAATACTAAATGCATATACTGTGTGTGCATGTGTGTGTGTGTGTGTGTCTGTGTGTGTGTGTGTCTCTGTGTGTGTGTGTGGGTGTGTGTGTGTGTGTATGTGTCTGTGTCTGTGTGTGTGTGTG
>JAQMYF010000010.1:4397019-4424504 GCA_030014195.1 Neosilurus mollespiculum | reverse complement strand
TAACCACCAGAATCCTAAGTGCATGGTAATCTTTTTGTCTTTCAAGCCCATCTATGTTACTGTTATTCAGTTCATTTCACATTATAAAATAAGCATGAACAGATTCTGTAAATGTATTATTTAGAAATAAAAATGCATGTATAGGCACAGCAAGTTGTGTAAATTACTGCTGCAGGCTCCCTGGCTTGATCCTGACCTTGCAGTATTTATGGTGTGTGATTTCTGTTTATGTTCTCTCCATGACAACAAGTGTGCAGTGTGCCCAACAAAAGAACTGTTTCCCCACCAGGGTGTAATCCTGTCTCCTGCCAAGATAACCTCTGATCCTCTGCCACTCTCATGAGGATGAAGTGGTTAAAGAACAGAAACGAATGAAGAAATTAATGAATTACATTCTCATTGATTGAAACATTATGCTAGTTATTATAAATCTTCTTTGTTATAAGCTTGGCACCCCTGGATAAAGGAATCTTCTCCCAGAGCCTCTCAAGTTTGGTCAGAGATGTACAGGTCCATACTGGGCCACTCAAGGACATTCATACCCTACACTTGTGCCAAGGTTATCTTGGCTGTGTGACTACAGTAAATTTATCCGACAGTAAACCACAGCCCCACTCTGAGTGTCTTTGGTACCTTCGAGTATAAAATCCTAAAATCCTATCAGTCCCTGCTGCTGAAGAAAAACCCATAGAATGACACTGTACCTTTTCAACAGAACAAAACTTTGTAGTATTTAAAAAGTATTTAATCATGACATTCGTGTTCAGAAGTAAGCAAATGGTTTCAGAAAGATATCACGGTTGCTTCCATTTCATTTTATAGAATATGCCTGGGAAGTGGATAGGCCTCTTTAAGCACATTTTTAAAATGGCATAAGGGCAGAAACTCACTCACTTTCACTCATTTTTTAAACAGCTTAATTATATTAATGTTGCGGTGATCTCATCTGGCCAGGGTACTCCCTGAACAGCTCGCCAGACCATCGCAGGGCCAACACACACACACAACCATTCACACTCACATTCACACCTAGGGACAATTTGGAACAGCCAGTTAACCAAACGGGCATGTTCTTTTGGAAATCGAAGTACCTGGAGGAAACCCACACAAGCACAGGGAGAACTTTCAAACTCCACACAGAAACGCCCAAGCCTGGGACTGGACCCAGGACCTTCTTGCTGTGAGACGGGCGTGCTAACCGCTACACCACTGTACATTTTTTGTCGCCAGTATTATACTAAACATATTAATGCCTTTCATTTTCGAGTACCTCTGTGTGTAGATTCTTGAATTTATTTCATGTTGGAGTAAAGTGTCAGTGTGAAAAAATTATGGAAAACATGAAGACATATATATATGACTCTGCCATTTAAACTCCTGTGATTGTGAAATCTCTTACAGCCTGTACAAGCTGGGTATCAAGCAGACTTTGCATATCTTGTTTTATCCTCACCTCTTTCATACTGTTTTCATTTACTAATTTAGTATGAGCTTACATTATGGACAGTTTAGATCCAAGTAGAAAATCAGCCAAGTGTGTTGGCAGGAGTTGTAATAAAGCAGCCCAAGTTTAAACGCATCCGTTGTAAGGAGGTGTTTTTGTAGCACGTTTGAAAGCTTGGGTGTTCTTGAGTGTAAGAAACCTCTGTGGATAAACCTGTACGCAGTCACAGGCATGCACCTTTTTAATGCTGTCCATTCTGTGTTCTGTATATGACCTAAAATACACCAGGATTATTAATAACATTGTATTAGCAATCCATATTTGCAGTATTGTAGTATATGTAATGTATGTGTAGCACAGTTTCGATGCACAGCTTTGCCATGTACTGCTTCTTCCAAAGACAAGGACATAGACAATCTATAAATTAACTGATCGACGGGACAGTAGCCAGCACAGCTGTGTGTGTGTGTGTGTGTGTGTGTGTGTGAGAGAGAGAGAGAGAGAGAGAGAGAGAGAGAGCACTTACGGAATGAAAAATATTTGCAGATGTTTTGTTAAATTGTTTGACATTTGGATTTAATTGGCTGTAGATTTCTTTATCTGGGCTCAAACTGGCATCCATCTGCAGGTCGATTCTTACATTTCTTACTCTTAAAGTACATAACACATACCTTTCATGTTACTTCCACTGAGGTTACTGAATATTTAATAGTACTGTACCGAATAATAAGCTTGAATAGAATTATCTTAACTGCTTTAATCAGATAAGCCCTGGAATAAAAATGTACGTTCTTCATATTGAATGACATGATGGCACACGCATCACAGCAAGAAGGTCCTGGGTTTGAGTCCTGGGCTCAGAAAGGCAAGGCCTGTGTGGAGTTTCCATGGTTTTCCTGTGCTTGCATGGGTTTCCTCTGGGTACTGTCGTTTTCTCCTACAATCCAATGACATGTCCTTATTGGCTGTTCCAAATTGCGCCTAGCTGTAAGTGGGAATGGTTGTATGTGTGCTGGCCCTGCGATGGACTGACAAGCTGGTGTTCCCCAACCCGAGTTGGCCGAGATAGGCTCCAGCCTGCCTACGGGCCTAGTAGGATAAAACATTTGGGCAAACGAATGAATGAATGTTCTTCTTAAGGTTGTTTATACAGTGTTTATGGAGACTAGTAGTTTGTACATCTTATTCTTGGTGATCACTTCCACTTGAATGTTGGAACGAGTAGTGATAATGTAATGAGAAATTCCATTTTTGTTACTCTTAGGGCTTTTTAACATTTTAAGTAGGATTAAATTTGGCAAGGAATACGTATTAGATTGAACCATACTTTACCTGTAAGCCCTATGGTGTGCAGATGTCTGATTTTAGACCAGATCTTAGCCGCTATCTTGTTGATAAAGTTGGCTGGATGTTAAACTGCATTCCATCTGTTGAAGTAGATAAAGTACAGCTCAAGCCCTATCACTGTACCTCTCATTCTTTCTTTTCATTTTCTCTCATACAACCACACAGATGCTCACATATGGTGTTGTAGGTTGTGATGAATAGTCACAAGTGATCAACCAGCATAGGTAAGGATTGTCAGTAGCAGGGTGGGTGCGCTATCCAACCATATACACTAGAAGTTCTCATTGAGAAGTGGAGTACTGTGAGGGGCAGTTAATCCAAGTCTATATAGTCCGCTTGTACGTGTTTTTTGATAATCTCTCTAGGCCCGTTTATTCCTGCATGGAAAGCGGTGGTGACGATTGCGAGAAATGCGCTGCCACATAAATCGAGTCACCCATGGAATACTGGGAGGGCCAACGAGCCCAACCAAATTGAGCCCAACCTTCCTATAATCGTGTGCTGTGCTTGGTTCACAGCAAAAAAAAGAAATAGTACACCACCACTGGTGCCATGACTATTTCAAATATGCTGTGTAGTACGTAAGACTTAACATGACATACAATGTTTGGCATGACTGGTGCTTCAGTAATGGTTAGCTTTTAATAGATGTCATTCATTCATTTGTTTGCCTAAATGCTTGATCCTTGATTACTGTTACTGTGGGAGGAAGCCCGGGGTACCTGGTAGAGACCCATTTAAGGGCGGGGAGAACATGCAGAACATGACTTCACACAGAAACATCCTCGCTGAGCCAGGGACTGGAGCCCAGGACCTTCTTGCTTTAAAGTGGATTTGTGTAAATACTACACCACCCAACATATTATCGATGTCTTTATTTCTAATTAAGTACGCTGTTAAACTCCAAAGCTGACATCAGTCTATTGGTGCCTTGTATTTCATATGATGACGTATGTGTGGTGGCATGTTGAGTCAGTTCTGAGCTTGGGTTAGTTGTGCATCTTCTGTGTCTGCATTACTTTCTTTGGGATTCCCCAGCTTTATGCAATATCCTATTATTGACCGTAGATCTGAAAGTGTGTGTGTGTGTGTGTGTGTGTGTGTGTGTGTGTGTGTGTGTGTGTGTGTGTATGCATGTGCATGTGAAAAAGTTGTATTCTCATGTGTGTTTCAAACTGAAGTTAGGTGAATAAATAAATAAATAAATAAATAAATAAATAAATTAACCCCACCCTCACTGAGAGTCAGCTAAGATGGGTACCAGCCTCCCCGCGACCCTAATTAGGATGAAGCGGCTTAGAAAACGAATAAATGAATTAATGACCCCCTTTGTTTGGATAATAACACACATTCCTTTTAAGTTTAGTAAGAATGTTTCACATCTGTGCCGGACATACTTGCTGAATACCCCCTCAAGCCCCTTTTCCTCCTTCTTAGTAGCCCCATTAGTCACCGTGCGGCTCTATGTATGCCTGTGAGTGTAATAATTACTGTTTGTGTTTTAGTACCAGTATAGACACTTGAGCATTCAACCTGCATGCTGCTAAAACCCTTCCAGAACAGCTATAGTTCTTATTCCATCCCCTACCTGATGAGAGAATGCCTATGTTGGGCACAGAAAGACAAGAGGATGTGTGATAGAGAGATAGATGACAGGGATAAAAGAAAAGGAAAATGAATGAAAAATATGAGGGAAGCCTGGTTGTCTGAGTTCTCAGAAAGGCAGATAAGCGGCACCAATTCATTTCCCTTCTGTGTTTTCCAGATGAAAGCAAAAATGGTATTAATTGTAAGTTTGAGATTTTTTTTGCCCATTTCACATTAAACAAATACTTTTCTACCCTCCAGACTGTAGAAAAGCATGCATATTAATTTCTGATCATTAACTGATCATCGTTTTAGCTCATGCATTTACATTTCATAAGCTACACATGAGACCATGTATATCACATCACACATCATTCATTTTAGAAATTGTACGACTGAAATTTTATTACGTAACCATGTTTTGATGAGTGTTTTTGTAAAAAGTAACAATTATTTTATATAATAAAACATGAATCTTGTATTTCATGATTCTAGATAATCTCATTTCTGTTGCTTTTCTTGGAAAAAAAAAAAAAAGGTTGTGAGCATACCTGCATCTCTTCGGAGTAATTTTTGAATACACTGTAAACCTACTCCTCCCTTCATGGCAGATATGTCGAGGTATATGACTAGCTCACAGCTTGATTTTGATTTTGCATAGCTTGTCCGTCTGTCCGTCTGGTGTACTTTGCATTGCAATGCTGATTGGTTGTTATGTGCAGCTTTGCTGACTGGCTGTTCACTTTTTGCAGGAACTTGACATGTGCTTACATCTGGAAATGTATACTAAGACAATTTTCTCACTCATTTGCCAAACTGCTTACTCCTACTAGGGTCAGCGTCTCAGCTGACACTGGGGAAACACGAGGTTCACCCTGAACAGTTTGCCAGACCATTGCAGGGCCAACACACTCACACCTAGGGGCAATTCGGAGCAGCCAGTTAGCCTAATGTGCATGTCTTTGGACTGTAGGAGGAAACCAGAGTACCCAGAGGAAACGCACGCAAGCACGGGGAGAACTTGCAAGCTCCATACAGAAATGCCCGAGCCTGGGACTTGAACCCAGGACCTTCTTGCTGTAAGGTGGACATGCTACCCACTAGAGCGCTGAGTTATTATTTTTTTTTTCAATAAACTTAAATTATAATTAAACTATTTTTTTTTTTTACTGAAACAACTTGTAAACAACAACATTTTTTATAATGTTTGCAATGTTTCTACTGATTTTTCCAGAGATCATGGCTTAAACATTTAAAACATCCACATTTTGTAAGAAATAAAATGAGTTTGTGTATAGTTACTGTCTTTGGTATTCGTTAGTGTTTTGTCTTCTTAGTAAATGAGGTGTGACTCAAACCATGCATTGCATACACATAGCAAATGCTTCCAGACAAAACAAGATATGTTTATATGAACTTCAAAAGGAAATTCCGTGAAAATGTAAAAAATACCAGCGTTTTTACCGGTATCATGTGTACCATGACTGTGGCTTCTACACGTGACATGTGCGTGTAGATGCCGAGATACGACCAGTATAGATTATATTATTTTACTGGTAAAGTATAGCAGGACTTATGCTACTGAAGCTTGAAACATTGGATTTAAATTTGAATTATAATTTGCTTATATTTGTTTGTACCACAGGTATCAAATCCACACTGGGCTCCAGCACTCCATAATTCGCCCCACCCAAGCCAACTGTCTCCCCACTGAAAACGTCACCCTGCCTCAAAAGCTCAAAAATGCAGGATACGCAACACACATGGTTGGCAAGTGGCACCTTGGTTTCTACAAGCGTAGCTGCATGCCAACCCAGCGTGGCTTTGATACCTTTTTTGGCTCCCTTCTTGGTAGTGGTGACTACTACAGCCACTACAAATGTGACAGCCCAGGAATGTGTGGGTTTGACCTGCATGAAGGTGAAGAAGCTGCATGGGAGCAAGACAGAGGCATCTATTCCACCCACATGTATACTCAAAAGGCAGTACGTATTCTAGCATCGCACAACCCCAGACAACCTATCTTCCTGTACTTGGCATACCAGGCAGTTCACTCACCTCTGCAGGTTCCAGCTCGCTATCTGGAACGCTATAAATCCATTCCCAATCTGCAGCGACGCAAGTACGCAGCCATGGTCAGCTGCTTGGATGAGGCTATGCGCAACTTAACTCTTGCACTCAAACGCTATGGCTATTATGACAACATGGTGTTGGTGTACTCTTCGGACAATGGGGGACAACCTCTGGCAGGTGGCAGTAACTGGCCACTAAGAGGTAGTAAGGGAAGCTACTGGGAGGGTGGTATACGGGCAGTAGGGTTTGTGCACAGCCCTCTACTTGTGAGAAGAGGTACTTGTAAGGCATTGATCCACATTACTGACTGGTACCCAACACTGGTTACACTTGGTGAAGGCACGCTTGATGAGAATCAGAATCTGGATGGCTATGACGTTTGGGAGTCGATCAGTGAAGGGCGCCGTTCTCCACGTCATGACATTCTCCACAACATAGATCCTATCTATGCCAAAGCTAAGAATGGCTCCTGGAAGGCAGGGTATGGAATTTGGAACACAGCAATTCAGGCTGCTCTCCGTGTCGGGGACTGGAAACTCCTGACAGGGGTTCCAGGCTACAGCGACTGGATTCCACCACAAACTTTTTCCAAATATTCACTGAGTAATCGCTGGCATAGTGAGCGTGTGCGCTGGGATCGAGGCAAGTCGATTTGGCTCTTCAACATCACCGCTGACCCTTTTGAGCGTGTAGATCTGTCGAGGCGTTACCCACACATTGTGAAAAAGATGCTACTCAGACTTCTGCAGTACAACAAGACAGCCGTGCCATGCCGCTACCCACCCAAGGACTATCGGTCCAATCCTCAGTATAATGGAGGGGTCTGGGGACCTTGGTACTCAGACGTAGATGAACATAAGAATGAAGATAATAGTATTCTTTTCAATAATGTATGGAAAATTAAAAAAGAAAAAAAAGTGAAACATAAAGGGAAGTTGAAAAGGAAAGCTGAGGACCTTATGGTTCTTCATTTGCAGTGACTTATGTTTTACTTTGAAAGACTCCAGTACTCAGGGACTGACAGGCAGACTTGATCCGCTCACATGATTTTTCACTGACAGAGTTTTATATTTAGCTAAAATTACCTCTAATTAGATATTTTAGATGTAAGCAAAAGGAATCGGTTATAATGCATCTGGTTCTTTTGAAGAAATCCACTTAAACACTGCTGTTTTTCCAGCTTAGATTTAGACAACCTTAGCTAGAATTTTAAGGAAAAGATATAAATATATTTATTTTTTAACATATTAATGCATGTTTAACAGTCTTTGGTCTCTATATTGTTTTGTGATTTGTACACTAATAGGTTTGAAAGAAATGGCAATATATACAGTATAAGAGGCACAATAGTAATCAAACAAAAAGGCTTTCTGAGTCTGAAATGATGCAGTTTAGTCCCAGAATCAAAACCATTTTAAATACTAGTTTTACCGAAACAGTGTTATAGTAGAGTACAACTGATGCTTCGTACACTTTGAAATTTCCACTACTGTGTTTCTCTTATATTTGTTCTTTCGTGTTGTGTGGTCGAGTAGCAGTTCAAAAGTTGAATGTAAAGCAATAAAACAAAAAATGTGAACTCTTCATATCTTTCCTCCATCTTGCTTTTTTGTACCTCTTTGTCTTGTTTAGACATGTACCATCTGTTGGAGCCTTTTCTGCTTATATTAAGGGGTGTGCACATTTACTATGTACACATTTAATCATGCACAGCATGACAAACATTTCTCAGAGTTGAGTGGATGCTCCTATGTCTACTTGCACAAGAAATCAAACTACTTACTCACTCACTCACTCACTCACTCATTTGCCGAACCACTTGATCCTATTTGGGTTGCAGGGAGACTGGAGTCTATCCCATCCAACTCTGTCCAAGGGTGGGATACACCCTGAACAGGTCATTGGACTGTAGAAGAAGACCCACGCAAGCACAGGGAGACCGTGCTCCACACAGAAACCCCCTTGCCGAGCCCGCAACTCAAACCAAGGATCTTCTTGCTGTCAGGCAGACGTGCTACCCACTATGCCAACGTGCTGCCCGAAATCAAAATTTGAAACAGAACACAGGCTGCTTTGTGGTAATTTGACTATAACCCCACATCTGCTAATAATTCCTAACATCAGTGTTATTTTTAGATTTCAGGCTGTCTGATTTTAATCAGCATATGTTTTCTGTCAGATTAATGGATCCTATTACAGAGTAAACCCACCCAACATTAATTAAAAGTGCATGAACTTTCAATAATAGCAAGATTATGAGATGCGTTACGATCACTTCACAAACAACTGCTCTGCATATTTTATTCCTGCAGCTTGTTTCATATAATAGCATTGTTGCCTGGTTCCATGATCAATGCTGTCACTGAGTTTACCAAGAGAGAACATTGGAAGTGGTCCTTACTTTAATGTTTCTAGATATCTGTGGATTCTTTACATCTTTAGGATTTTGCGGTTGTTACAAGAAGAAAAGCCTAGCAAGCAGAAAGCTAGAAAATACTTTAAAAGTCATCACAAAGCCAAAGTAACTTAATTTAGAGGCAAGTGCATGCATTTCTCATCCTTCTTGGAATCGCCTTATCAGTCTATTACTCATGTTTGGTCTGGCCACTACTTATCTGTAAAAGCAGAAAAGCATAGTTCCAAGAGGGAGTGCCTATATCCAAAATATGAATGATAAAGCTAAGTTGTAATATATATTGACACCTCTGTACATGTATGCGGAAAATGGCAGTAATTCTTCCACTTGTTTTCATCTTCGCGGTAACATTGTGTGAGTTGGACTTTGTCCTCCCAGGTTGGCGGCTGTGCAGTCGGAGAGAAAAAAAAATTCAATATAGAAAAGTATACTTGCAATTTTAATTTGCAAATAAAGTCAATTAATAAAGTATGTTACAGTTTGTCATGTTATTTAATGCTGTTATCTTGTAGAATAACATACGATAGCTTTATATTCCAATATTATTTTGAACAATTATAATTGCTTAGAATTTTTCTGCTGTCACATGTTGGAGTATCATGTACTTCACCCACCTCTTAAATATACACATAAAGTCTGCAGGCAAGCATTACTCATGGTAAGTTATTGTACCGGATCTCCCATTCAGATGCAAAAGATCTATAACATGTCTGAGGTTTTTGGATGATGGTGCACCCTAGTGAACTAAAGGTTAGCGCATTTATCATCTGTTAGAAAGCCAGATTACTTTCAGAGGGAAAATATTAATGACAAATGTGGGTGTTGGTTGCAGAACATATGTGAAATGATGTAATGCTCCTGTTGTAGAACAATATCTGTTAACAAGCTCACTCACCCTCAAGACTTGGGATCCTGATTACTAATGAAAACCATGCAGAGTTTAACAAACCTAGCTAGAAACCATTTTTATGGGGTTGCTTTAGAACAATCCATCAGCAACTGTGACATTTCAGATGCATTAAAGTAATGAAAAGCAAACCAAATCACTTTGTAGAGGTTATAAACTTCCAAAGAGAATTAGTTCAAAAACCCATCACTACCTTCATATGATTCCATCATCACTTTCCCATTAACTCCCCTTCCCCAAAGTTTATTTTTTCATGCAACACTTTTAAATACAGTACAAAGCCACAGCAATAACAGTGAATGAGAACGTGCAGCATTATATCTAATCTTACAGCCAAAAAGCAAGGAAGACTTTTCCACAGGAAAATTCACAAGGTACTTTTGCCTCACAGCGAATCAAAACTTGGCCAGCTCCAATGAGGTAAATCATGCCAGCCTATAAACTGAGAGTAACTAGCATAAGTGTTTCTGGTAGGTATTCAACAGCATTACATAATCCCCATCTGTTCAAAGGGAGAAATGTTCTATAGGGAAAAGGACTTGCATGCTTTTTAATAAAATGGAAACATACTATATTTAATGACCTATAATTTATTCAGCATACAGCCGATTGTAATATGTGTGTTTCTATAAGATATAATGTTAGAGAAAATGGGTAAAGCAGTGGTATTTTTTAAAAGAAGCATCGAAATTACATTAAAATCTGTTATTTTGCATTATGTAATATTTGTATAATATTTATATCATATTCATATTAGTTACATAAAATATGGTTAAATCGTGGGGTGGGATGGTGGTGCAGTTGTTAGCACTCTTGGCAGAATGACAAAACCTCCTTATTTTGGGAATATACATTACAACATTGGGGGCCTATGTATATTATTGTGTAATATTGGGGTCTACTGTTTCACATAATGTAAAAAACTGCTCGTAACTCTGCATAAAACTGTCCCTACTAAGTAGCTGATTTTATAGGTTTGTTACTATTCACTGAAAGGTTTTTTTATGTAGTAGGTTAATATCTGTTTAATGAAATATACCTAGTTTAATGAAGCCAGTAACACATCAGTTTAGTTTGTATAATTTTAAATATTTAAGATTAACAAGAACGTGTCCACGTCTCATGAACAAGGCTAGAGAGCAAGGGGATGCATTTACAGATAAAAACGGTTTATCCCAAGTCCAAAGCAGGAAACAGAGTAAAAATAAGCAAAGTTCAATGTCAAGGAAAAAGGAGCATGAGCATAACACAGGTGTATAAGATACATCAGTTTAACAGGCAGGTAAGTTGAACAAACAATCATAGCAATGTAGTCAGAAGCAGAGTCAGAGTCAGTAAACAGGTTAAAGTCAAAACATCGACTACACAAGGGCATAAACATGGACTTGGTAAGAACACGATGCCATTAAAAATTCATAAGGTGTATTTAAGTGCAGGGTAATGTAAGTAATCAAGCGCATGAGGAACAGATGCGGTCCTAAGTGAAGTGAATGTCCAAGGTCATGTGACTGGGATATGTGCAAGGGCTGCTGGGAAATGTAGTAAGAATGAGAATGTTGCTAAAATGGGCTGATGGTGTGACAGTACATAAGTGGTACAACAAAAAAGATATCTGAAATTCCTTTTATTTATTTATTTTTTTCATATAATAATAATTATCTTGTCAAATACTTTATTTGGAAGCCTAAAAGGAAAGTAAAGGCAGAGTAACACAGTGAGTAGCATAGTTGTTCCTCAAAATTTTGTTTTACATTCATATTAATAGGCCCTGCAATTGTCTACGGGGTGTCCAGGGTGCCTTCGCCCAGAGTCAGCTGAGATGGGCGCCAGCCAACCCACGACCGAATTAGGACTAAGTGGCATAGTAAATGAATCAATGAATGAATGAATTTATATTAATAAGGGGGAAAATAATTATCACAGTAAGCTAAATGATAGAGTATGTGTAACATCCATTCTAACTTATCAGCCACATTTAATCCAAAAAATTATTACTACTACTATTATTATTATTATTTTTATTATTATTACTACTATTATTATTATTATTTGCAAGCAACCATGTTACAAATTGATGCTTGACTTCAGCAATTGCTACAACAGTGAATCAGAACTTCTGTCAAAAGCTTCATAACCACTTGTATCCAAGACATGAGAAATTAACTGGTAGTGTAATACAAAATTCCGTTCCTTTTCCACATAATTATTGAATTACGGTTGCAGATAGCCAGTAGCTGCATTTGACCCACAATGAATGCATCCAAGTGTTATACAAGGAGTTCAGACTTATTAGGTCTGCCTGCTCTGTACTCTTTCATAATGATTATGAAACATAAGCCATTTTTATAGGCTATTTGCCACTAAGATCATTGTCTTCATTACAAGATACTCCTATCCACAAGGCTGAGCAATCTGAGTAATTTCTTGGAATGACGTCAAAGCTTCTGCCAATTTTCAAGTCTCCAAACACTAATAAAACACTCTCTTCAATATCTAAATTAAATGGAATGGGTTTTTGTTCTTGATAAAGAAAAATACACCAGGAAGGAATGACTACATTCCAGAAGGACTTAAGGCTGGCTATACTACTTAGGACATATCATCTGCTGATTGTTTATCATGTCAGACCATGATTTACATTTCTCGTTGTGGAGATCCACCTTGTTCCGGAAAAAAACAGCTCTGACCTGTCAAGGCATGGATTCCGCAAGTCCTCTGAAGGTGCGCTGAGGTATCTGCAGCAAATTTTTTAAGTCCTCGGATTTGTTTGTCCAGCACATTCCACAGATTCATGATCAGAGAGAGATATGGGGAATTTAAAGCTCTAGTCAACACCTTGAACTCGTCCACTTCTCATGCTCATGGGCTCATTGTAAGCACTTTCAGCAGTGTCCAGGGGTCAGCATGGGCACTCTGTTTTGACACCATTCTATCATGGGCAGCATGAATCTTTTTAGCAATTAGGGCATGACAACTTCATCCCACATAGAAATGAAGATGATTCATTAAAAAAATATGTAACAATCAGACCAAATGTCTTAATCTACAACCTATTCTTATAAGCCTAATACAAGCATGCCTACGTAATCTTCTCAGACTCCCTTCTGACGGTTTCACCATAATTCACCCCAGCTGTCCCTGAAAAGCAAACCTCATGTGAAGCAACATTGGTATGTACTAAAGCTCCAGCCACATAACACACCAAAATTCATGCAGATTGACACACAACTGACCACACATGGAACTGAGCCACTGAGCTTTCTTCACTCTTTGATCATTTCACATTCTCACTGCATATCATTAAGTTTGCTGGCTTTGGAAAAAACCCATCAGTGGTGAACATTTGACATTTTCTATTATTGAAAATACAGTCTTATTCTAATTGTACATATTGTACGTAACTCAACTGGAAATAAAGTTATAAAGAATTAAAAAATATCTATAATATAATAATTATATAATAGATTATATAATATAATATAAAAAAAAATTTTCTGCACAAAAGAGAAAAGGGAAGAAAATTATTTTTTTTATTTTCTGTTATCTCTTTATTCGACTGCTCAATGTGTGCCTCTTTGTTTTAAAAATGCGGCAAAGTATGTTCATCACAGATATTTTGCCAGATGTTTTTTTAAATCAAACTAAATTGTGGCACCATTTCACTGGGGCATGACACTAAAGGAAAAAAACTGACAGCCTGACATTTTGTGCATGAGAAAAGTGCACTAAACTAGGAATATTTTAGACATCTTCAGACGAGCTGACAGCTTTGTAAAACTGATTACTGAAAGGATTTGTATAGGCTTACAGCATAGGGAGGGCTAGAAGGAAGAAATGACATTTAGAGATAATAATTTAGTATTTCTTAAGTATGGTTTATTTAACAATTATGCTACAAAGGTGAGGTGGATGTTGCCGAATAGTCACTGAAACAGAACATCAAGAAGACAATTCAATTTAGCAACATCCAATCAATCCTTCATTCATTCATTCATTCATTTTCTGAAACCGCTTTATCCTAATTAGGGTCGCGGGGAGGCTGGTGCCTATTATTAATAGTGGTGGTCCGGTGGTAAGGTGCTGGATTAGTGAAGGTCGGGGGTTCAAGCCCCACTATCACCAGGTTGTCACTCACTGTCCATGGTGAGAAGCCTGTAAAAGAACCATTGCTGACTTATGTAAAGAGTAGGCCATTGGGCTGCTGTCAGTGTGTTTCTGCCTTGTCCAGGGCTGTCCAGGGTGTACTCTGCCCTCGCCCAGAGTTGGCTTAGATGGGCACCATCCTCCCTGCAACCCTAATTAGGATTAAGTGGTTCAGGGAATGAATGATGATGAACAATGTAGAAACCGTGAAAAGCAAACAAAAACAAGAATTCCATAGTTTATAATTACAAATTTAACTATGACACTGAGGCAGGTCATCTGAGCTCTGTGCTGATAGCTCTGTTTAGCTAATGGCATGTGTTCTGTTCTGTTCACCCTACTTGGAAGACCAATCTGACTACGCTGTTCACATATAATATATATATACTAATGGATATTATTGGGTATTTTATTGGATAGTATTTGGTATATAGTATTTACAATTAAATATTTGCCATTTATAATTGTATTTATCCCAAAAGTATGTAACTGGAAGAAAACACAATATTGATAAAAACATGATTTTACATAATTTCTGTCTCCTTTCCCAAATTCATATACATCAGGAGAAGCCTTTTATTTATTTATTTATTTTGTCAGGAAAAATGAACTATTTGTCCCTGGGATTGATTGGCGAGCTGTTCTGGGTGTTCCCCACCTTCACCCAGAGTCAGCTAAGACCCCCCTTGACACTTGTAGTATTAAGCAGTTTGGCAAATTAATAAATGTTTGGGTGGCATGTCGGCATACTGGTTAATAAACACTCCAGTGCATTGATCTGAACATTCTTCTCACTTACTATACTGCTTAATACTACACAGTAATGTGTGCTGCTGTATCTCAGCTCTGGAGAGTAATAGCATGAAAGTAAGTACACCATCTGAATTTGGTGACAATCAATTTACATTACATTTTTTTGCTCAAAACTATATAGATCCTAAGGCTAACCCATAGGATGTTTTTGCGGTGAAAAATGTGACAATCTCAGATCTTCACAAAATTATGAAGTAGAACTGTGTTATTTTATTATATAAGTGTTACTGTGGTCAAAAGTAACATTGCAGTACAATTGCTTTCATTGTCTCACACTTCAGTCCGTAGATCTGAACATCACCCTCACCTACAATACTGCACAGTACTGTATGGTACTGTATCTCACATCAGTCTCACAGTAAGAAAGTTGTGGTTCAAGTCCTGGACTTAAGGGCATTTCCATGTGGAGTTTGCATATTCTCCCAGTGCTTGCATGAGTTTCCTCAGGGTACTCCGGTTTTCTCCCACAGTCAAAAGACGTGCACATTAGCGTAATTATTTACACATTAGGGCACATTAGGGGAGTGGTGGCTCAGTGGGTAAGGCACTGGATCACTGATCCGAAGGTCAGGGTTTCAAGCCTCAGTACCACTATGGTGCCACTGTGGGTCCTTGAGCAAGGATCTTAACCCTCAGTTGCTCAGTTGTATAAAAAAAAAAGATACATGTAAGTCACTCTGGATAAAGATGTCTGCAAATGTAAATGTAATTGGCTGCTCCAAATTGCCCCATGGCGTAAGTATAAGTGTGAATGGTTGTGTGCATGTTAGCCCTGTGATGTACTGGTGAGCTTTACTCCTCCTTTGCCAGGACCCCAGCCTCTCTGCGTAAGCTTAAATGGTGTAACATATGAATAAATTAATAAAATTCCCTATTTTATAGTTGCTTCAGATGTCACTGGTCCTTTTACAAAGAAAAAGCTCTGAAATTGATGGTTGATGGTTGAGATGAGGTTAGATCTTTTAGGAAGTGTAGTACTTGGCTGATGTGAGAGTGCCACACACTTATGTGCAGGTGTTGGGTGAGGATTTAAAAGAATTACACTGTGTTTTATTAATTATAGCTCCCACAACCAAGCTTATGTCAGGACAAACTGATTCATTCTGTTTGTGGGTTCCCATGAGAGGATATGGACGATGTGTGGGCATGTATGAATGTCTATGTATGTCTGTATCTGCGACAGAGGAAAGAAATCCTCCCTATTCATGCTGAGTAAAACAGGATTTATGGGGGATACATTTTGCTGGATCACCCTTGTTTCAGTTCCAAAGGCACAGACATGGGAATGTCCTGCAGTGAGCAATTTCCCCCATGCGTAATCGGAACTGTTTTGGCAGGTGGCCTCGATTCACTCCTTCCCACTCTACTTTCTCAAGCTGTATTTGTTGCTCCCTTGCTCATTCCTTCTCATTTAGTTCTACGGATTACCTCCTTTTAATCAGTTCTACTTAACATATGCATCAATTTCAGACTCTCACACTGGTATACACTGAGCAGTTTTGGGCTGTACCAGAGGGAAGGATGTTCATCATGAACAATTGTGGTGATTCCTTTGGTTGTGGCTCCTAAACAGTGGCCCTACACTGTGCAGTAAAGAGGTTCAAAGACGGCCATTGATGTAGTCTTGCAACCAAAGATAGCCTGCAATCATTTTCTGACAGTGTCTTACAGTGTGTGTGTGTGTGTGTGTGTGTGTGTGTGTGTGTGTGTGTGCTGCTTAAACCTTTGTCTAGTGACAAGGCAATAAACACCATGAAATTATGCATGTATCAACACATGGATATGAAACAGTATGTAATAGAGCAATTAAGAAGAAAATCTTGTGGAGTCAGCAGTGGTCTTGTTTATACGCCATGTACTCTGTCTGATATTTTCCTTTTTTTTATTTCCTTTTTTTCCACATGCTGAGGACATTTACCACTAGTGCATATAGATGACGTTTTGTTCTTCTACGCTAACTTAAATCATAGCCTATGATTCAATAGGGTTATACCTGTATACTTATTATTGTACCCAGTTTATTAGATCCCTAATTAACATACCAAGTTTATTAGATCTCTGCAGTGTGATTTATAATGATAATATAAGATTGCTAAAATTGCACGACACGGAAAGCATTAGAAAGGCTTGGATTACCACACACCACATTTCCTCTCTTCCAATTCAAATATATTAGGAGTGAAAAGGAGAAAGAGAACGAAGGCGAGCCTTTTGCCAAATCAGCTGAAGTTCAGTGCATAATGCCAAGATGTGCATGTGTTGTCACCCTACAAGCATTTTGTGCAGTTAACTACCCTCCTTCTACTGCTAAGTAACACAGACAAAGTTCTCTGGTCTACAAGTGTAGGCAGTTTCTAGCTAGATAGATTGTACATCATATACATTTGCTCAGCCTTTATGGTAAATCACTTCCAAAAATTACTTGGATAATTGTTTGTTTGTTTGTTTCCAATTGAAAAATAGTTATTGAAGTTTAAAAATAATGTATATTTTCAAATGAAAAACTTCTAGCTATCCAGCTAATGCAAGTTACAAATACTATCTACACAAACAGGTAGGTCAGCTACTGTAGTTAGCATCAACAAACATGTGACACGTTCACTTAAATTGAACATTTGTTTAATTTACTATTAAAACAAGAAGAGAAGAGAAGCAAAGAACAGTAAAGATACTGTGGGGAACGGGAGTGGCAGCATTTCAAATATATGAACAGTATGGGTGGGTCAAGAGACTGCCTTTCAACACAAACACACTCTTTTCATGCATAAATTTATTCCTGTAATAATATTATTGTTTATGTGATATTATTTTAATTATGTTGTTCAGATCCATTTCTATTTCTGCAACCACTTTTCCAACAAATGTGTTCACCAGGATATTATCAAGCCTGTGAAAGAGAAATATTGCATATTAAACAATCACATTTAAAAGAAAATGACGTGTAGGCTTTTCAGGCTAATTCTAAACAAATTACACTCAGCACTACTTCCTTTCCTGTGGGAAAATTCATGAAAGTGTGATTCAGTTCAATAGAGAGGATCTGCCCAGCTGTGGTCTTTACACACTTAATCCAGTGGAGAGGTTATTACTAATAATCCCCTTCACAGGAAACACAGGCTATCTAGTGGGATGATGACATTCTTAAGGAAGGTTGAATTTCAGGGATTTTTATGGTCTCTTATCAGCTTACAGTATGAGGTGGAACCAACGGAGCACAAGTGGAACAGACTGCTTATGGGGATCAGTGAAATATAGCTGGTTTACCATGGTTCCTTGTACCAAATTGTATGCATAAAATATTAAATTAAAAATTGATAAATACATTTTCTTATGTTCTAAGCTCATATTCATATTTACTGAAAAACTGACAGTGAGATACACATAATCTATACATTATTAGGCTTCTTAGATGACCATATACAAGCAAGACTAGCAAACAAATTCAATAAACTGAGGTCCGGTTTAAGGCACTAAAACAGCACAAAAAGTACCCTGGTACAAGATTTGGCTCCAGTCTGACATCTAAAATTATTTTTGGCTGTCTGAGTTTCCTTCAGTAGAAAAGAAAGGGAAGAGTAGGAATGGTTGCTATAGAAAAAAAAAAAAAAACATGGGTGGTGCAAGGGAAAGGAACACAATGCTATTTGATATATATTTTTTCCAATCATACCATTATTTTTTAACAGTATTTCCAAAAGCTGAATATTTTAGCTAACTAAACTCTTATGCTCCCAGTCAGGGGATTCCGAAACATTTTAAAACCAAGGACTTTTTACTCTAAAATAAATTCCCCGAATCCCCTCAGTAGAGATTTATTTCCTAAACATCTTCAAACAATTCTATCTATCCATTCCTTTCAACCGAACCACCTTATCCTACTAACATCACGGAAAGGCTGTAGCCTATCTTGGTGGACTATAGACAAAGGCGGGGTACACCCAGACAGTTCACCAGTTCACTGCAGGGACAACACACAGCTATTCACACACACATGCACAACTAGGGGCAATTTGGAACAGCCAATTATCCTAATGGGCAAGTCTTTAGACTTTGTAAGGAAACCAGAGTACAAAGAGGAAACCCATGCAAGCACAGTGAGATCATACAAACACACATGCACACAGAAACACTCTCGCCAGACAATAGTGTTGCCTCAAAGAATTCACATATTAGGTTAATATTGAAACGTATATATTACTATTTTTGGCTATTTATAGGAGGTCAAAGCTGGCCCACTTGTTTTAGAGTAGAAACACCTTGATAATGGTGAGTTGTGATTTTCAGCACTGCAAAAACAAACAAACAAAGAAACAAATAAATAGAATTTCAAAAATAATAGTGCTACACTAGATGAAAATGATCTATCCAAATCTGCTGCTCACAAACAGTTCTCAACTAGTCAAATGCTAACACATCGTTTTACCCCCAAATGGTAATTTTTGCTTCTAAAAACTAACATATGATATTTATTCGGTCAGGAGTCTGGTGTCTACAAACATTTGGCTTTATAATGTATGTTTTGCTGAGTTTTGCATTGGTCATAAGATAAAATAGCATGTGTCTGTGGTAATGGGCTGAGATTTTTTGCCTCGCCTTCAGTCTTATCAGACGTCCACCTCATACTTTTCTAGGCCACTAGATGGAGTATGTAAGCTCTTTGTGAGAAACCACTGATAAGGGTTGTGGTGTAGCTGGAGCCTATACCACAAACAATAGGTGCATCATATAGAACATACAGTACATATAAACATTAAACTTTTACTCCTTGACAATCCATCCTCTGGTATGCATTTGGGAGGAAACTGGAGAGTTCATAGGAAATGTGTGAAAACATAATTTCTCATAATAATGAAATGGGGAAAATGTTTCTCTTAATAATTACTTACTATCTCACAATAATAACAACAACGACAACAACAACAACAACAACAATAATAATAATAACAATAATAACAATAACAACAACAACAACAACAACAATTATAATAATAATAATAATAATAATAATAATAATAAATGAAGTCACATAGCTATAGTAATGAGGATGTATATTCTGTCTGCACACCATCACTGTGAATCTGAAACGAATGAAATTTATCAGGCTTAAATACATAGTCCCCATTTTCAAAAGCTGAAAAGTTACTGAACAGTTGACTCCTCAGCAGTATCATGGCCAATTATAGCCTGTTTTATCATAACTTCATCAGGAAGATAAAATGTTTGGAATTATTTCTAAGTGCTGAATTTTCTTTTGGAAGCTCTTTATAGGAAAACTCAACATATTTTCTATAGACATGTCAATGCAGGTAAAGGAAGCCATAATTAGGCTGAAAAAAAATATCATACTCTTCAGAGGGAGAGCAGAAGTGTTAGAAGTGGCCAGATCAACAATTTGGCACATTCCTAAAAAGAAGGAATACACTTTCAGCAATGCCAAAAGACCTGGAAGACCATGGAAGACAGAATGTGAGTAGTCAGTTTTTAAAGTTTTAATGTGTTGGAAGCAGGAAAGGAAGCCACATTGTGATGGCTAAAAGCCTGGGTCTATTCATCTCCAAAACGGCAGGTCTTATGGGGTGTTCCTGGTATACAGTGGAACGTACCTACCAAAGGTGGTCCAAGGAACAACCACCAGTGAACTGGGAAGAGGGCCGTGCTTGCATAAGACTCACTGATGCACATGGAAAGTGAAGTCTAGCACGTCTGGTTTAATCCCACAGATCTACAGTAGCACAAACTGCTGAAACTGTTAATGCTGGATATGATAGAAAGTTAGAGCCTAGAGACAGACCAGTAGGGTGGTTTTAATGTTATGGCTGATTGGTGTATATTTAATGACACATTTTCTCAAAATTATCATTCGATTTTTAAGTTATATGATAAATATTTGAATTATTTTTAAACAGCGAAATTTAATACTAGGTCGGCATGGTGGCATTGTGGGTAACACATCTGACTCACAGCAAGAAGGTCCTGGGTTCAAGTCCCCTCTGCGAGGGTGTTTCTTTGTGGAGTTTGCATGTTCTCCCTGTGCTTGCACAGGGTTTCGTTTCGGTTCTCCGGTTTCCTCCCACAGACCGACGATGTCTCAAACTTTCCACGCGGAAGTCTCCAACATGTCGCTTTTCCTTGCGAACGAAAAAAAAACCCCGAATTATTTGCGACTCTCTCACGACACGTGCGGACTGTATGACTACTCCGCGTCAGGGCCTCGTCTTGCGGCATTCGCGGAGATTTCAAGCACGTTTCAAATGTTTTGTGATGAGTTCAGCTGTTGCGCGACATTCGCAAGCAGAATGCGGTGCTTGGGGGTGATTGCTATTGTCGCGAAACAAATCTGAGAACATTTCGAAAACTGAAAGGCGAATTTCTAAGTGACAAAACAGAATGTGTTCTTCCCGTGTTTGCCGCTAGGGGGGAGTGTTGTATAAGCGGACATTCAGACACTATACCGACGCAGGAAGAGGCGAAAGCGGATCATTTCGCGTCCGAGCAGCCGCAGGAGCAGAGGTGCAGTGTCGACGCTCTCAACTTCACTTAGGAGGGAACCACCTGCAGAACAGAGCCACAACACACCTGCCCGCGCAGGAGGCTGACCTGGAGCTGACACACTGGACTTTTTCCTCTTCTGTCCTCAACATTTAGGCGTTCACTTTCATTTTGTAAAGCACAGCTGAAGAAGCGACACAGTAGCCTTTTTTTTTCTGCTCAGATTTGTCCTGGCTTGTCTCTCTCAGCATGGCTGCGACCACCTGTACCAGGTTCACCGACGAGTATCAGCTCTATGAAGAACTGGGCAAGTAAGTTGTCACGTGCACTTTAAACAGCATGGGGCGCATAATACACCCCTGGGCTTTGGGTTAATTGCTTAGGCTGCTGGTTTAATCCTGGTATTGTGACATGATCATGATCTGCATAGTTTAATTTCTAATACCTGTTCTGAAATGTACATGTTTGCAAAATAAAAATAAATAAATAAATAAATAAATAAATAAATAAATCTATCTATCTATCTATCTATCTATCTATCGCTATATTTAAAAGGATCATTTAAAGGCAGGGGGTGCACAAATTCCCATTTTTAACCTACAGTCCGAATAGAAACATCTGGACCGTCTGAGTGTTTATTGGATTAAAGCACTAAACACCTCGTTGCTTAATAAAACATCAAACCGACAGCTGTTCCACACGTAGGTTAGTGCATGCAGAGGTGATTTCAACCAATCAGAGCCAAGCAAGTGCTGCTGTGCTGCATTCTCATTGGCCAGCTCTGAATGAAGTTGTAGGAAAGGTAACATTCTATTAGAGACGTGAACTAAGCTGTAAGTGATAATCAGACTTTGAACTAATTGAATGTGGGGTATTTTTTTTTATTATTATTAATTTATTGATTTATTTTTTTTTTGGTGAAAAAAGTACAAACTACAGTGGTGTGCAGTGAAGATTCTACACCAACACTTTTGTCTAAAAGTGCTCCTAATAAAAGAAAGTAAAAAATGACTTCTCTATAATTTTTTGGTGAAAATGTATTGATCAATGCTATTGTAGGCAATGAGAAACAAACAAAAAAAATCATTCCAACAAGTATATTGAGGTGAAAGTATGACTATTAAAGAAAAACACTGAAAATTCCAACTTTACAGAAAAACTGAAAGGTCTCGCAAATTTCACATATTTTTTTGATTTTGCATAGCATGAATGAACTTCAGATCGAATGGAATGGTTTAGTGAGTGAAGAGATTAAAAAATACAGTGATCCAGTGATGATTATTCACTTAACAAAATGAAGATAGTCAGAAACCAAGTACTATTCAAGTATTTATTTCATGTAATATTGAATCATATTGATGAGAATAAATAAACAAACAACAATATATAGTAATAACAAAAATAACAATCTCTTTTTTTTTTTTTAAATAACAATCTCTTTTTGTGAGTCAGTAGTTATTGTGGCCACCCTTTACTTTGATAACAGCATTTAACCTTTCAGGCATAGTGGTCACATGTTTTTTAAATTTCTTCACTCACTAAACCATTCCATATGGATTGAAGTTCATTCATGCTATGCAAAAGTAAAAAAAATAAATAAAAAAAATTTAATTTGCAACTTTTTGTATTTCCAGTGTTTTTGTTTAGTCATACTTTTACCTCAGTATACTTGTCGGAATTCTTTTTTTGGTTCTCATTACCCACAATAGCATTGTTCAATGCATTTTCACCAAAAAATTATAGAGAAGTAACTTTTTTTAACTTCTTTTTATTACGAGCCTTTTTAGACAAAGGTGGTGGTGTATAATCTTCACTGCACACTACTATATAAATAGAGGACACTCTCAGCTTTAAAATCAAAAAATGATATGAAATATATAACAACTTTAATTAATTTACTCACAAGACTTTTCAGAAAATTCACTTTACTCAGTGTGGTGCATTAAGACTCATTTTGTGGTGATGGGTCACAGTTCAGCAATCAGTGGGGCAGCTTGCATCCACAAATGTAAATTTAAGAGCTGGACAATATTATGTTTTGGTATATTTTCAAGACAACAAATGCAACCAGTGGTGCAATTTGGTTAAATTGTTGCTTCACAACTCCTGGTTGGTTTCCTTCAGGTTCTTTGGATTCCTCCCATAGAAATCACATCTAGCTGTATTCTCACCTCAGAACGGGATCAATGTTCATGACATTCAAGGGTACAGATCCATCTGAATCTTGAACAGGATACATCTTGTACTCACTCACTCACTCAATTGATGACAGCTCACCAGTCCACTGCAGGGCCAACACACACACTACCATTCACAGTCACATCTAAGGGTTACAGCCAGTTAGCCTAATGTGCATTTGGTCTGTGGAAGGAAACCACACAGAAACACCCTCTGCCAAGCTCAGGACATCGAACCCAGGACCTTCTTGCTGTGAGGCGGATATGCTAACCACTATACAACCGTGATACATTTCATGGTGGTACTTGAAATGCCATCAAAAACTGCTGTAAAAATCATGTGTACAGCTTTTTTATGAATATAATTCATTTTAATTATCACTACACCCCAGTGAAAACAGACTAAATGAGTGTATAATCAGTCAGTGTATGTCGTCCTTGCATCTAAGAGAACATTAATATTACTAGCTTTTTAAAAGGGTTCTACTCGGGACTCTTTGATGTGTTATTCAGTCCAACAACCTCACAAGAAACCCTTTAGGGTGATGAATGGAACCATTTTTAAAGAGTATAGGTTATGGTTTGGCACGCAGGATATTTTCTTCCCAGGCAATGTGTGTGTGTGTGTGTGTGTGTGTGTGTGTGTGTTGGGGGGGGCTGAGTAAGGTCATGACCTACACCATGAGATAAGGATACGTGTCAGGGAGAAAGCAAAAGTTTAACTTTGAACATAGTAGATAGAAAATAGTATAATGAATAATGGGGAAGAATGAAAAAGTCTAAATTTGGAATATTGATAAATGCCAGGATTTGTTTAAGTGTCGTCAGGCAAATTTTTGGGGGTTTTTTGTTTTTCTTTTTGTGTTTTTTTTTTTTTTACACTGACGCGCTGCTATAAATAAATTGATTAACTGGCCAGACCATAACCTTGCCTCTCATTTGACTACCCGAAAGCCATGAAAAATGATACAGATATGTTTATGAATGATTTTGTCAGTCAATAAATTCATGCCTACACAAATTTTTATTTTTATTTTTATGGAAGATTACTTTTATGTTTATGAGTGATGGGTGGCGGACATCTTTCAGTCAGACATACAGGTCATTTTCTTTCCCCCTTTCAAAAATAGCTATTGTATTACAGCTTACAAACGTCATACGTTTAATAAAAATGCACTCAATTCGACTTCTGCGAACAAAAGACCATGTTACTCTATCTCTCTATCAATAACGCTGGATGTAAACTACACAACTTTATCTAATGGAAAGTATCTCACACTCACACCTACTATAACTGGAGATTAGAATTTAGCGTATCGAATAAAACAAGCTGGGGCAGCTGGTATAATTGTGCTATCGGGTCTCCCTCCAGTCTTTCAAAGATAAAAAGGCAATATATGGTTTAATTTTTGGCACCCCTGTCAGATAATTGCTGTTACTAAATATACTGGAGACAAGTACATCAGCACCAGCAATTGTCATAAGAAAAATACACAGAGTGGTATAAAAGAGTAAAGCAATGCTGCATCTGAATTCTTTCTAGCCCAGACTGTATATACATGAGCCTGTAATCTACTCAAAATAATCAAAATGAAAAAAGATGTTATCTCTATTTGGGCTGATTCTCCAGACCTCTTCACTGACATGCCTGTAATATGTTATCTTTATTCTCTCACTTATTTGCTGAACTGATTAATCCTCATTAATCTCAGTTAAGATTGGGTAAAGAAGGGGTCCACTCTGAACAGCTCACCAGACCATTGTAGGGCCAACTACAACCATTCACACCCTCACTCAAACCTAGGGGCAATTTGGAACAGCCAGTTAGTCTAATGTGCATGTCTTTGGACATGCACATTATTATGTCATCATCGATAATTGAAAAATGGAATTGTGGGTGTAATGAATAAAATGAGGTAGATTGTTGCAAGATGTCCCATGTAATGGGCAGACCACTTAGTGGTACACTCGGTAGCCGAACTCCATGTCTATTCTGTCTGTCACAATGTCCCACTACGGGTGGATGGAAAGTCAAAGGAGACAAAGTCAGATTTGTTTTTTTTGTTTAGTTTTCATTCAGTTGCATCTTTCTGACTTTTTATATTTGTTTATTGCTGTATGGATAATCAAGAAGCATAACGTTCATCTTGTCTAACATTCTGGCCTTTATTTTGTGGTTGGTCATTTTGTCTTGTGCTTGTCCTCTCGGGTCTGATTAACCTTCGCATCTTAAAATAGACTTGAACTTTTGAAAATTGTTTTTAGCAAAAAAAGCTTGTGGATTAAAAGCTTATACTGAGTGAGGATTAAGACAATTTCAGTGGACGTTTGGGCATCACGGTGGTACAGTGGTTAACACTATCCCCACACATCAAGAAGGGTATGGGTTGGAACCTGCCGTCAGACTTGACTCTTTCTGTATGGAGTTCTCCTCCATGTTCTACTCATGTCTGTGAATGGTTCCTCCAAGTGCTCTAGTTGTTTTTTTTTACTCCTACAAACATACAGATTAGGTTAACTGTCTACTCTAAATTGCCCATAGGTGTGAATGGGAATGTAAATTACCATCTGTCTCTCTATCTCTGTGTTCGACTCTCGACAGGATGGTGACCTTTCCTGGGTGTGCCCCGCCTCTCGCCGAACGTCAGCTGGGAGAGGCTCCAGCTCCCATGTGACACTCAGTAGTTAGGCAGCATAGAACATGTATGAATGAAAGAAGCCGACTTTGCTTATGAAATGAAAATCGATGGGTTATAGCATACCGACATGAAATACATACTCAGCCTGTAGTCTCATGCTCTTGGCTCACAGGAGTAAAACTCCATCTGGTCTTCTGTTGTTGTAGCCCAGTTTGTTGTGCATTCTCAGATGCATTTCTGCTCACCACAGTTATAAAGAGTGGTCATTTAACTTCCTGAAGGCTTCCTGTCAATGCAAACCAGTCAAGCCATTTTCTCCTGACCTCTCATCTATAAAGCAAAAACTGCCTCTGCATGCTTCTTGTTTTTCACTCTGTTGAGTGTATACTCTAGAGAGAGTATGTTGTGTGTGAATATCCCCTGAGATCAGCAGTTTCTGAAATACTCAATCCAACCCATCTGGCACTAAAAACCACACCGTGGTCAAAGTCAATGAGATCACATTTTCCCTTCATTCTGATGCTTGATGCATTAACTGAGTTGTGTCTGCAAGATTTTATGCATTTCGCTGCTTTCACTGAATGTATGAATGACTTAATGGAGAAATCTTCCCCATAAAGTGTTGAATGTTTTATATAAATATAAGAACATACACTATATCTTCTATTCTAAATACAATTAAAGAAATAATTTAATTAAATGGGACTGGGTGGTGGTTCGCCTCACAGCAAGAAGGTTCTGGGTTCGAATTACCGGGCTCGGGGCGTTTCTATGTGGAGTTTGCACGTTCTCCCCTTGCTTGCATGAGGGGAGGGTACTCCGGTTTCCTCCCACAGTCCAAAAACAGGCACCATAGGCTGACTGGCAGCTCAAAGTTGCCCCAAGGTGTGAATGACTGTAAATGGCCCGTCTTCACCCAGAGTCAGCTGAGATGGGCACCAGCCTCCCCACAACCCTAATTAGGATTAAGCAGCTTTGAAAATGAATGAGAATTCATTTGGACTGTATAATATACTCTGAATACAAACAAACTAACAAACAAACAGGCAAGCAAGCATGTAAGTAAGCAAATAAATAAAGAAATAAATCATACACTGTGTAATATATTCTAGATACAAATAAATAAATAAATAACCAAGTAAATAGACCATAACCAAGTATTTAGATAGAAAGAAAGAGAGATAGAGATGGAGAGACTTAAACGGTACATAATATTCTCAATACAAATCAATTAATTAATCAATCTATCTATCCAACTATCTATCTATACTAACAATGCATAAATAAGTCATTCTCTGATTCCTCAGTCATTGATTCTCTCTTGTAATCACCCTCCACATATTATTCTCTCTCTCTCTCTCTCTCTCTCTCTCTCTCTCTCTCTCTCTCTCTCTCTCTCTCTCTCTCTCTCTCTCACACTTGCTTTATGCCTTAATTTCTTGTGATATGA
>JAQMYF010000010.1:4342457-4366943 GCA_030014195.1 Neosilurus mollespiculum | reverse complement strand
TTCGTGATCTCGTTCTTTCGGTCACTACCCAAAGCTCGTGACCATAGGTGAGGGTAGGAGAAACAGTTTATAGTCTCTATCAAAAATAGTATTCATGCTACTTTAATAGATTTGGGTATAATCTTAAAACCTCTCAGAGAGAATATAGTAGCAACAAATAAATTAAGGATTTTTTAAAATGAAATTGGTGTTCATATAAGTGATTGGTGAAGAAGTAGGTCATCGGTCTTGACTTGAAAACAGCCTGTGATTCAGCTTTTCAGACAGAGGACTTTTATTTCACCATCTGTGTACTAGTACAGAAAATATATAAAGTCTCGCATCCAGTCATAGATTAAAATATAATTAAGTAAAAAAAAAAAAAAAAATTATGTTCAAACTTTTTTGATGCTTAATGACTCGTTATAAACTAGCTGTATGGCAGTGCCTCCTATCTGCAATGCCACAATTGTGCCAACAGTCCAGCACCCCTCCCAATGGCCTTCATCAGAGTCTGATCAGTGTTATATTTGTGATTATTTATACATGGACAGTTGTTGCAGTTGTAACCGTATACAACCCGAATTACGGAAAAGTTGGGAAATTTGATGCTTGCTAAAAAATTCTTGAAAAATCAAGAAAGTTGAAAAAAGATTCAGCTAGGAGAACATCTAGCAACTAACTAAGTGAATTGATATCAGTTCTGTAAAATGATTAGCTATAAAAGGGATGTGTTAGAGAGGCAGAGTTTCTCAAAAGTAAAGATGGGCAGCGGCTCTCCGATCTGTGAAAGACTGCGTAAAAAGATTGTGGAATACAGTGTTTTCAACATCAAGAACATGCCAACTTTTCTGGAATTCGGGTTGTATTTTTTCTGTGCTTATCTTTGATTTGTGTATGTTATTTGTCAGTGTTTCAGTTTCTAGCTGGTTTGTATAAATTTAATCAGTGCTATTCGAGTTCTACAACTGTAAAAAAAAAAAAAAAGAAAAAAAAAAGTGTTTTTTCTTTACTTAAAATATAATCTTTTTGCTCCTAGTCCTAATCCAGCACTCAAGAATAAGGGTATTCATTTTATTAAGTTCCAATATCCCTATGTAATATAAAATAAAATTTCCCTCCAAGTCTTTTTTCTTTTTCGATTTTAGCTTTTGTTTTTACATACACATGTGACGTATGTATGACGTATGAAAGCTGCTATGTATGTGCTACAGATTTTTTAAGTGTGGACTTTAAAAAATAATAATAAAAAATGCTGCACCCTGGCATGCAAGGAGATTGTGTTATGCATTCAAGAGTATTCGCTACGTGAGCTGTAATATGCTGTAATATTACTCTCTTACTACCATGTATCCTGATAGACCATACATGCAAGCCTGAAATGCCAATGTATGATATTGGTGTTAATATTACTACAATTGAACCTGTCCCGGTGTACAGTCAACTGTTTGGTACTTATCTGGTGTATCCCTCAGTTTCCCACCCTAGAGTCTGTGAAGCCGTGGCCATTTTTAAATACATGCTGGTCAAAACCTGCTGAGGAACTCCTGCCTCATACACCTGCATCCTTTATCTACTTTTTAAGGGTTGTTTTTTTTTTTTTTTTGGTGTTTGTGTGTGTTGAATTTCCTAGTTAGATATGATCAAATGAATGCCCTAACTTACACCTGCTCTGACCCACACCCGGGAGTGAACACTGCATACAGCTCTACACCTGCTTTTGGGGGAAGACGTGATGACTCCCAGAACCGACTTCTACTAATTTCCCAAAGTCCATCAAACAGAATACATGATCAGTAACCACCACTTTCTTATGTACACTTCCCACATTTTATGTGCTCATGCCTGAAACACTTGCATGAAGAGAACAGCAGTGCATAAACTGGTTATTTAGTCATGTACATCTTGAAAGCAAAGTTTTCACACACAATGCAGTCTAATTACACTGAAACAGGCACAATCAGCTTAGGACATCTGTCTCTGGCTCACAAGATAGCGATGACCATTAGACGACAATAACACCGTACTGAATCAGCATAAGAGCTGAGGTCTGAACAAGGACTGGAAAACAAATGTCTCCTTTAGTAATTACATGTGTCTGAGCAGCTCACTGAGAAAAAAAATAGCAGTGAGAGCAATGAGAGCCTGCCAGAAACGAAGGTACATAGGAAAGAAACAGGTTTAAGTAGCTTTCCAGACTGTGATCTTTCCTCTATGTGCATTCATTTTAATGCAACGCAGTAGCGAGTCATCATATCCTTTTGTTTTTATATCATACTACTTTTTCTGTGGAAGCTGCATGAACGACTTTTTTATTTTAATTCTTTTTTTCAAATAGCTGCTACATGTAATCACATCACTGATAGGAAAAAAATCCACCATGGCTCTGCTGATGTACAAAATTTATTTGTAATGAATTTGGAAAAAAATGGTCATGTATTTTCTTCTTGGTTATCATTTTTTTCCTTTATTCAAGGAAAATTCCCATTTGATTTTCCTCTAATAGTGGAACAAATGGAATTTGGCCTCACACCCCTGTATAAAAAGACCGTTGTAGCAGTCCTTTTGTCTGCCTGGCTGTACACTGCACTAAAAGAAATACGGTTCCAACACTGATGCCAGTACTACTCTCAGTACCATTGTGCTGGTCATCTTGTATGTAGATTGCTAACTGAGTCTTTGCCGTAACTTGTATAGCTTTTGCATGCAGTGTGTAACTTTAAGTCCAGTGTTTGCTGTCTCCACTACTTTTCCATGGGTTTTTTCTTTGATATGATGTTTGGTGTTGCTGGAAATCGGTGAGTACATTAAGAAGCCCCTATTCTTTTGTTTTTAGGAGTTAACAGCATGACCTGACTGATATTTCTTCTATATTTTATAGTTTTCACACATTAAATGCCAGTGGTTAACTTCTCACAGGAATAACAAAAGTACAGCAGAAATTAACCAATCAGCACCAGAATCTCTAAGGACACACTTTATAAATATGAAAATATACAAATTAATATATATATATATATATATATCCTCCAGGCTGGAGGTTTCCTTTAGAAAAGGAGGTGGAGGTTGATGAATGTGGTTTCATATGTTTATGACGTATATTATAATTTAATCTAGCACGTCTACAATCAACACCCCATTGGGGTGCTTAATTATTTAACCTGTTTGACTGACAGATTTATCTGTCACACAGCATGCAGAGAAGCCCCATAATTAGGCTGTTAATGCATTTGCAGTGTTTGGACAAGTGATTACTGAAATTTATCTCTCTTTGGGTAGAATAAAAGCCCTCTTTGGATGGGGGCAAAAAATTCATTCAAGGTTTTTATTTGCAAGTTTCTTGTAAACGTCAAGTGGAGGACATCTTTTTTTGTATGGAAATGATCATTAGAACAACAAATTTAGAACTAGAGGCTTTGTGTTGCTGATCAAAGAGTAGGGGTTTTTAGCCCCAGCACAACCATGATGCCACCATTAGTCCCTGAAACTTTGCTCAACGTAACTACACTGCCTCCACATAGACTTGTAGTAGCAGTAGTAAAGTGTGCTTTAATCATTTCATATTTACTCATTTAAAGTGTATTTATTTTGCTAGGAAAAAGAATTACTGCATCATGAATATTTGCGGGGAAAGTCCTTTGATAAAGTCCCACCATATAAGCACCTTAATGTTAAATCAAGTCCCAGAACCTGCTTTAATTCCACTTCCATGATCCTTATGAAAGAAGATCTGATCGGAGTCTTCATCCTGAATAACCTGAATTGATACCAACACTGCGAATCCACTGGGGCCAAAGTACACAAAGCGCCCTCGTATCAACCCCTGGGGTAAAAGCATGTACCGGCGCATGTCTGTGTACAGTGAGCCTTTGTATAATTATACCTGTGAGAAAGAAAATCTCAGAACTGTAATAATAACAGTAAATATTTCATTCTTATTGCTAAATGCAGATCCCCACAGGAACATTCATGACTTTATTTTCTGGAAATTATTCGTTTTACGTGATGCCTTTGATTTCACTGCTACTTAAGTTTAGAGTATGGCTTGTTGATCAGTGCTTAGGGTAAATACCTCCTATGTTTGGGTACACATGACTATATAGCATGATTATGAAAATTCTACTTAGAGTCTGCATACATTATGAAAACTGATTCACTCACTTCATTTACCAAACCTTTTAATTCCACTAAGGTCAGGGTAAGGCTGGTATCTATCTCATCCATCATCGGACAAAGGCAAGGTACACCCTGAACACCTCGCCAGACAATTGCAGGTCAACTCACACACACAACCAACCACTCACACTCATATCTAGGTTGAGCCAGTTAGACCAATGTACATGTCTTTGGACTGTGGGAAGAAAACAGAGTACCCAGATGAAACCTACGCAAGCCTGGGTAGAAAAATTCTCAATAGAAACGCCCGAGCCCAGTAACTGAACCCGGGACCTTCTTGCTGTGAGACGGATGTGCTGACCACTACACCACCTAGTTACGTTTGTATTTAAATATTTGTGATTTGCTTAGTGATCCTACTCTTGGCTGGTACAAGTGGAACGCGATGTGGTCTTTTGCTATAGCAGGTTGCAGCCCATCCACCCAAAGATTCAGCATTTTTTTCCCTGTTCATCATGTATATAATAATAATCTCCTCTTGAGACTTTTCCACCTGCACAATTTACTGCTACTACATGATTATTGAACATGAGAATTAGCAGGTGTTCAAGGTGTGCAAGGATTTTTGCAAGACCAGACTGCCCAAGCAAACCCAAGGACACATTACATAATTATTTTTTTTGTTTGTTTTTTTGTTTTTTTCCCCTTGCCATCTGTTGTCACAGAGCTTGTACGCTGATTGCAGCTGATAGCTGTCTCCTGACATTACATTTAATACACTGGCTCTTTATCCCACATTATGATTCACTGCAGTAAAATCATCGCTGAAAGTCACCGCTCTTTCCAGGAGGAATCTGATTGGTTTATTTTTATTTTTTCATATACTTTTTTCAAACGCACTCCTGTTTCTTTCCATTGGGCTGCTGATTCAGGCACATCATGTATGATATGATCTGTGGGATGGACAGAATCATGCAAGGCTGAAAATAAGCTGGGTCACTTTTAGTCGCACTTTATTTAATGTTGTGCTGATGATCATAATCAGGTTATATTTCAAAGTGTGAAAAAGCACATAATATTCATATCAATAAGCCACTGGATGAATGTGCTTCTTATTTTAGTCGCTGCTCAGTCATTTGCCAACCCGCTTAATCCTATTAGGGTCGCACGGAGGCTAGAGCCTATCTCAGCCAACGCTGGGCAAAGGCGTGGTACACCCTGAAGAGTTCGTCAGACCATCACAGGCCGCAGATGTTTTAGTTTGATTAGGATGGTGAAGGTGTTAGTATTCACACTTTTCTAATTTTTCTTTTAGGATTGAATTATTTTACTGTTACCAACATCAGTAGCTGTATAGGTTGATCCGCCATGTTGTGTTGAAATGAACTTCACTGAAATTTTATTGCTGTGCAGTTGTTAAAGAAGAACAAAAATGTGATATTTGGAAATTTGATGGAGTTTTGGTTAAAAAACAAAGCAAATAAGCAGTGCATTAAAGTGCAATGCATTTCAGTTCAATATGCAAAATACGTTTTACTGCTAATCTCAAGCACAAAACCTTGAAGTAACTTGAAGCAGCTTGTTTGTTTTTATTAATGATTAATCTACTGCTAGGTTTTTTAATGTTTGACTTTCTCAGCTGTAACATGGTTCATGGTTAAGGTGAATGGACTGTGGTTTATAGTAGATGGCAGCTGGAGTTGTTGCTTGTATAAATTGTGCCATGCTTAATAATGACAGAGTTTCACATTTCAGTTTGAATACCTGTACAGATGTTTAAAATAGAAGTGACTTATTTTCAGGGATGGTACTTTTAAAATATAAAATTAAACAGCTATTCTTACGATAAATAAATCTTATAAATACAACCTTTTTTTTTGTTTCACATGTTTTATTAAAATATTCAGCTTCACCACATTTTCTTCTAAAAGTGATCTAGAGTAAAAAATACATGCAAGTCAGAAGACCCACTGTACAACCCTTTATATGTGAACCCATTATATATTTTATATTTTTTGCATAAATATGATTTAAAACATCAGATTTTTACAAAAGACTTGAAGGCAGTTAAAGAGAACCCAATTAAACAAACAAGACAAAAATATTATACTTTGTTTTTTATTTATTGAGGATATTCATCCAATATAATATTTCTGGGTGGCCAAAGTATGTAAACCTCTAGAATTGGCAGTTGAATTTGAAGGTGAAATTAGAGTCTGGTGTTTTCAGTTAACTGGATGACAATCAGGCATGATTAAGCACCTTGTTTTATTTATCTGACCTTAACAACACATATTTGTGGAAATTCACCATTGCACAATAGAAGGAGATTTGTGAGCATCCTCTTTAGATTCACAGCGGTATCAGTGCCCAGTGCACTGAGTGTGGAACTTTCAGGTGAGCAAACAGAGCAAAGTAGGCACAGAGATTGAAAAGTCCAGAAATGGGAGGAGGAAGCCAAACAGGCTGTTCTGTGCCCACACTTAAAATCAGTGTTTGAAGGAGAAGCAGGGAAACAGATTCCTGAAGAACCGTAGAGTTTTTTGGATTAGGAATCATACTTTGATGCTCCACTGCTGTCCGAAATGAAAAATAAATCTCTAAAAAAAAAACTACAATACGGGACCTTTAGGATTTTTAGTATATACTATAGGGAAACATAAAAAAGCAAACTTAAATCAGATTTTTAAAGTTTATATTTACATATTTTACCCATGAGGTACCCATTGCTCTTCGAGTGGAAGTAAACGCTGTGTACCTAAAAGTGTTTGTTTAGTGTTTTCATTCAGACTAGTACATACTACATGGAAATGTAAGCAAACCGCTGTCCATAAAGGTGTTTTAAGTAATGCCGCAGGCTCCATCAGCTGTGACCATGAATGCTGGATGCTGAATTAAAGCTTTATCTACTTGGAATAATGTTTTTTAATCCCAAGATAGTATAGAATGTTCCTGTGTAGCATTAATTATACTACACAGGAACATTCTGTACCACCCTGGGATTAAAAAACACACCGACTTTAGTAAAAGTATTGCAACTGCAGCATTGCACACCTCTTCCAACTTGCATATTCTATATAATCTAAGTGCTAACATTTGATGTAATATTTATTTTAAGTATGTCATCAAATGTTAGCACTAAGATTATATAGAATATGCAAGTTGGAAGAGGTGTGCAGTGCTGCAGCGGTGCAGTTGCAATACTTTTACTCAAGTCAGTGTGTTTAGTACTCTTTCCACAACCACTTATTTTGCATTTGGTTAGGTCAGAGGATCAAGATTTGCAGAACCTGACTTGACTTCTGATGCAAATATACCTCATGACTTTCTACTTTTTTTCCTTTTTCTTTTGTTTTGCATAACAGGAACATCAGATTACTCTTTCTTCCACATTAGTTTAATTGTAAAAGATTTTTCAATGGCAATTTCATCTAATCCAAGTTGACTAATAAGGCACACCCTAGTAATGGGTCTTCTTCACCTCCTTACAAACAGCACGTGTTGTGAAAAGATGCTTCATACCCTAAAGAATCTGACCTATTGCTTCAAAGAAGCCAGGCCTGTATGCAAATCATTTATTTAAATTTGGTGTGAGACGTTTGCATAAATGGAAATCTGCATTTTGAATACAGGCCAGTGATGTGCTGTAGCATTCTACACAAAACTCCTTCTTTACTCAGTTTTACATTTTGCCTTTTAGAAACAGTTCATGTTCTAAAGCAATCAGATGCTACTTACTAAATACAGAACCTGATCTTAAACTGTGCATAGCAGCAGCTTGCACAGACTTTGAGACGCTTCACTGGAGCAAAGGACAAAAAACATCAAGGAAAAGCTAGGTTACAGCAGATTATTGTTTGAGATTAGGAAAGGTGAATATGAGTTGAGTAAGAAGTTCTACACCAGAACATAGTGGTTCATCAGTGTTCCTACGAAGCTGGCTGACTAATGTTTCCTGGTTTAAAAGTTGACATTGTTAGGATTCATGATTGTGGTTGTAACAGTGCAACAGGGAAACTTCTAACCAGAGCTGATTCAAACTGTCTAAACCACCATAGTATCATGTCATATCAAGTAAACTGTAATCAAGCAGTTCTGGTTTGAATGTGACTCACTGATGTTTGAGGTTTTTTCTGGGAGGGAGCAGGTGTGTGTGTGTGAGAGAGAGAATGAGTGTGAGTGAGTGTGTGTTGTCAGTGTGTGTGCATGTGCATAGATATGTTTTTATACTTCTATTCTATTGAGGACGTGTAGATGGTCTGCTTAACAATTTTCTTGTTTAGGTTTTTTTTTTTTTTTTTTTTTTTTTTTTTTAACAAGAAAGAAAGTTTTCTTTTCATGACAGGTTAAAGTTCAGTTTAGGTGCAGGTGTAGTATTAAGTTCATTAATCATTATGTCAGTGGGAGGTCCTCACAAGGATAATAGGTCAGATGTGTATGTACTATCTAAATTTTTTCTAAAATCGAAATATTTCAAAAATCTAAAAAAATTTACTATATTTCTTTGTTAGTTGTTGTTGATTTCAGTGTCTGGCCACAATTTGAATGTGCCTGACATTTAGACTTTTATTTACGCAATATTTAAAAATATTCAGAACATATTTATAGCGGGGAACTCCATATTTGTGCAAATGTCATGTAGCTATGAGCTTGATTATTTATTTTTTGTGTCCGTGCCCACATGCCTACACAGGCAACCCAACGCGCATGTGTGCTGCCACCATCGGCACCAAGTGCACATGTACTTTGCAGGAAATTTACTTGTTTAGTTAATGGTGGTTCTTCTTAAGGAGAAATAAGTTTTTGAATAGCATTGAAAAGACAGTAAGTTATAATGTGGCTGTTTCTTTTACTGAAATTAACATATTAGGTTCTGTTTTGGTCTCATCTCCTTCTTGAATTGTGCTCCCAAATTGTGCCCTCATTATTCTGTGTATTTCAATTACAAAAGCTTTCAAAGTTTTGTCCATTATTTTGCACCTTTAGGTCAGAGATTTCAGATTCGAAGGTTATTTGTTTGGTTTTTGATGTTATGATTATGTTTCCGTTTTCCCAGATAACAGTGTTGTCTACATCGATATGACGACAACAATTCCTGGATTATTCTGAATACAGACCCTGAAACAGTCAGCACTGAGTGCATTTGTGCTATGCAGAAAATTTTCTTGTTTAGTCAGTGGTTTTTGTTCTTGAGGAGAAATAAGTTTTTGAAAACAATTGAAAAGACAGTAAGTTATATTATGGCTGCTTCTTTACTGGAAATAAATGTGAACATTTTTGGAGGTCCACTTTTAGGCAAAAAAGTTCTGCTCACAGAATTCTTATATCAGTAAGGCAGAGTGTTTTTGGCAAATAAGGAATTTTCCATGTTTCTACTCATATTTCATGAAAACATAAGTGCGATAATTAAACACACTTCACAAAGACCTTATGGGGAAATGTACTTTTAGGTAGGTGTGTTTTGCTTTTTTTGTGGCTTTTCACAGCTAGTGCTTATCCCGGTTTCTGTAGTGTGAAGCGACCCCTTTTCACAAAACCCCTTCTTAACTGTACCACAGTGTAACATTTTCTAGAAAATCATCATGTGAGAAACCCTGCAAGAACATGTACACTCATTTTAAGCTTCAGGCACTCAAAACAAACCCTTCACTGCGATCTGACTAATGATACCCGAACATCTGGTCCTGGTCTGGCTGACTCCGAGATGGCCTCTACACCCAGTTTGTGGATTTCTTCTTTGTGTTCTTACAACCTTTTTCTAAGAGCTTAGCTGCCTTGGCTGCATTGTGTTTAACTGAATGTTTTTTTTTTTAATCATAATCCTGAATCTGGGTACCAAAAAAAAGGCGTGGCTAGTTAGTTTCATTGATTTACTAAACAACGAGTCAGCTTACTCTCATCTCTGTACCTTTTAGATTTATGAAATGTCAAGATTCTCATGAGGGCCTTGAGCTCAGAAATCCTTATTCAAGTACTATCCTGTTAAGTTCCTTTTTACAAAGCACACTGTGGAGCCTCACACACCAGGAAGATTTCAGCAAAACCAACACCAAAAGTTTATAATACAGCACACACCTACACACTCGACTGGTCACTGAGTTTATTCATACCCCAGTTTGGACCAGGCTTGCATTACTATTGCTGTGTTCAGTACTGGATTATGAACGACTTGGCTGAGACCGTGGCTCTGTGGTATTTGTGAGTCAGACTGCCAACGCAAGTGTAAACATGAAGCCCTCCACTTTAACCCCTCCTCCATCTTTCCTTTTTTGTGCACTCACTCTTCAGATCTCTCCGGCTTTCACTGTGCACACACGTACTTGCACATACACTTCTGCCCTTTTGAGCTTCCCTTCCAGGCACAGAACACACACACACACACACACACACAAAACAGTCATATGCACTTCTGTGTCCCCATACACACACACACACACACACACACACACACAAGCACACCTCTCTACACCTCCGCTTTCAGGAAACCCCTTACAAAAACAGTTAGCCTTGTGTACAGACACATACTGTCCATATTGATTCTTAATCTGGCCTTCTTCCTCTGTGAACACACAGGCTCATCCCTAATGGAGCTGTCTATAAACACTCTAAATGAAAATGTAGTTTATCAGATGATATGAGACAATAATGAGAGGCATATAATTAGGCCAATAAAATATATTTTTGTGTGTGTGTGTGTGTGTGTGTGTGTGTGTGTGTATGTGGCCCCAGTCAAGGGTATTGCATAGCATTCACCCTGTATAAATCTCCCACTTCACACTCCCACCACTAAAGCACCTCCAGACCATCACATTTCCCCCACCATGTTTCACCGATGCTGTCCAGCAGCTTTTAATTTATTCTGTGCCTTACAAATGTTCTTTGTGACCTAAACATTTTAGATTCATCTATCTATAGCACTTTCTTCCCCAAACCCTTCTCTGTCCAATATCTGTGTTCAGTGTTGCCCATCTTCATCTTTCCCTTTTTTTGACCAGTCTCAGATATGGCTTTTTCTTTGCTCCAGAAGTGACCTCTTCATTGTTTAATTTGAGACTTGTGTTTCTGGGTGCTATTTACTCAAACTGACTAGGCCTGTCAGGCATCTGTTTCTCAAAGTGGAAACTCTGATGTACTTGTCCTCTTGCTTGGGTGTGCATTGGGGCCTTCGGTTTCTCTTTTTATCCTGCTTGAAACCTGTTTGAGCTGTTCTGTGAAGGGAGTAGTACACATTGTTGTATATCTTTTTTCTTGGCAGTTTCTTGTATGGAATAGCATCATTTCTCAGAACAACTATAGACTGATGAATTTCAGAAGAACGTCCTTTTTCTAGCTTTTTTGGAGTCTATAACTAAACCCACAATTGCTGATTTATTTTAATTTTTTTAATTTTATTTTATATTGTATTAATTCTGCAAGGGAAATTTTGACTTTTGCATTTAACCCATCCAAAGTGAACACACACACATAAACAGTGAGCACACACCCATTCGGAGCAGTGGGTTGCCATACACTGCGCCGCCCAGAGAGCAGTTGGGGGTTTGGTGCCTTGCTCAAGGGCACTTCAGCCATGTATGTGTAGGAAGGGAAGGTGCAGCTCACTCCCCCCACCGCCACACATTTTTCCTGCTGGTTTGGGAATCGAACCAGCGACCTTTCAGTCCCAAAGCCGCCTCTCTAATCATTAGGCCACAGCTGCCCCCGACTCTCCAGATAATCAACTAACCTAAAGAAGGGCAATCTTATTGCTTTAATCAGCATGATGTGCTGATTTTTCAGCTGTGGTGACATAAATGCAAAATGGTATTCTAATTTAGGCTTTTAAAATGACAAGCTTGGATTTGCTAACACAATGTGCCATTGGAACACAAGTATGATAGTTGCTGAAAATGGGCCTTTGTACAACTATGTAGATATTCCACTAAAAATCAAGCTGTTTTCACCTATAATCATTATTTACAACATAATGTTTTTCTGATCAATTTGATCTTTTTTAATTGAAAAAAATGCCTTTATTTTAAAAACAAGAACATTTCTAAGTGACCCCAAACTTTTGAATGATGGGATTTTTTTGTTTTTGTTTTTTTTCTAACTGCATTAGTTATTTATATTGACACAAAAGAAAGCTAGGGGATTTAGTAAGCTGCAGTTGAGTTTGATTATTTTGACATTCTCCTAATTTTGCTGTAAGGGGATTGGGGCTGCATTTCGATGGCGCCACCTCCATTCCTCTGGTGATTAAGTGCTAAATAACAGATGAAGGCTTTTGACTTGTATCGCAGCAATGGGAAGGCAAAGATTGCATTTCAGCACTGTTAATAAGCATGACCAATGGTAATGGTCTTCATCCTAGTTCCTCAGTGGTGTATTTATTAATTTGGTCATGGAGCTGGAATTCCATTGTGTGTATTTAAGAGCCCTTCACTTTCCATTTTCATGGCGTTAATGATGACAAATGCGTTTCCAAGCTCCTACTGTGTAACTTTACCCAGAAACACATCATACCGCGATGACTCTTGTGAAGTTGTTCTTCCACATTTAGTTCCCCACTTCATAGTGACCCCCTCATTTTCCCATGTACATACCAGACATCAGGGAAGGCAGGTGTAATCTTGTGTGGAATTTCTGTTTTTTTTGGGGGGTTTTTGTAGGTTCTGGAAACATGCATTCCTGAGGTATGTTTTGTTCTTTACTTCAAACCACAATGCATAGAAAACTTTAAACTGCTATTCCAAGTAGATGTACATGCTAACAATGAACTGTTATGGAGCTGACGGTAATAAATGACAAATGTTTAACCAAACTGACTTCAATTGTAAAGTTCTAGGAAGAACAGTGCAAGCACTATAAAGCTTGGAGCCAGTGATATGCAAACAGTAGTCACAATTTGCTTTGTGGGTAAGATAATTTTTCTCCAAGCCATGAGTGAGATTTAGCATACTTAGAGAATCTAATGACCTTATAAATTTTTATCAAAATTTTTTATTTTTAAAAAGCTGTCCGGTGCTGTTAGAATTCCTCAACCCCCACATGTGATTGTACACCACCAACTTGTTTAGCAACTTCATTTAATATCCTAAAACAACCACCTCGGGGGTTAGAATTTTAGGCATTCTATAGACAAATAGCAACTACCAACTACCAAACCCAGTGTGTCCATTCATCTTAATCTTAGTTAGGATCAGGGTCATCAGAAACCTGTCCCCGGAAAACTAAACATGACAAAGGAATACAGGCTCGAGAGGATGGCCCTTCACTGCACTGACATGTTTTTAAGAGGTGGAAGGAAACAGGAGAACCCAGATGAAATCCACTTCATATGATATGTTTTAAAACAAATAAGACAATAAACATTCTCTAAAATATAATGTTCGTTGTTTTGTTATAAAACAGTCTTTTCGCTCTCTTGCATACACACCCGTAACCCAACCTGTCATGGGAGAAAGAGAGCACTCACTCACCTCAAAGCTGGACTTTGTCAACATGCAAGGGTACACACGCGCCCACACCCGAATACACACGGATATGTAGATACAGTGAGAGGTAGGGGATGAAAAGGGGACATTTGGAATCCCTAGCGGAATAATTCTATACCGTTGCTATAGCGACTGTCAAATGGTCCCCTTGAGCCATGACCTCATCCCAGGTTCTTACAAGTAAACACACTAAAATACATTACTTTTATTACTACATTGCGATTTTTCTGCATGCATCTGAATTCGTGCTTTTTTAAATCATAAAGGACTAAGAATTCGAGGGAATAATGACTCTCTGTCAAGATTCAGTATCATAGCACAGCATGTAGCAAAATAGCATTCAAAATGGTTAATATAAAGTTTCAAGCTGAACTGGGGGTGGGGGGGGTTGTCTTCTGTTGTACTTTGACCAAAAGGTACATACTTGTTTGGGCTTGTTTTTACTTGTTAGGCAACTAACAGTGGAACACTGGAATGTCGAAAATTTCAGCTATTTTTTTTTTTTCTCCTTTCAAATAAATAAATATTCTAAAAATGTTAACAGTATTTGAACACTGAAATTCACTCTAACATCCCTCATGGAAATACAACCCAAGCCTTAGTGCTTTTCATGCCAAATAGTAATAACATTCTAGTGGACACATTTTTATGTAAGATTTTAAAATAGGCATAAAGAATTAGTTTTTGTCTATGTGCCATGGCTCACTAAATGGAGATCAAATCCTAAGGTCCCTAGAGAGTTTTGGATTGAAATAGTTTTTTTTGTTTTTTGGAAAAGTTATGATTTTAGAAATTCTGCATTTAAATTAATATTGTTACAGCTAACGTCTTGATTTGTTTTTCTGCAAAATATTTAGTTCTTGAAATGGTTATAGTAAAATATTGGGTTGAATTTGTAATTTAGTGCCAAAATGATTAAATCAAGCCCACGGTATTGATTATTCATTTATTAAATAATATATTATTTAATTCTACAAAGCGAAAAACAGTCATATTACTCATTCTGTGTTATGCTTTGCACAGGAATTCGGGCATAAAAAATAGGCAGTTTATTTATTATGGCGATATTTAGTGCAGAGTTAAATCACATGTTCACTTTTAAGGCGAGATTCAAGGTGATAGCTGTTTTGTTTATTTCAGTTTTCAACATTAACACTGAATCCTGGCTGACCCCTAAATCATTTTCTAATCCTAAATCTAATATTACTGCACCAGTCCTCTGAAACAACATGCCAGTGCACATTGATAAGGTTTGAACTAGTTATCTACATCATGAACCAAAAAAATTCATATGTGGATTACAACACACTAAATGGGACATAATGATGTAAATAATACATCATGTGTTACATGATGATTCAAAAATAAAACTAGGGATCTTCCACAATTACCCCTTCCATGAGAAAGAAGTTACTTGGTGGTCACCCCGTAAAGAAGGTCATACGGGTCAAGTTTTGGATGAAACGAGGTTTACAATGCTGGACATTAAATACAAAGAACATAATCATCATGGCACCATTGCGCCCCGGAGGTGGTCAAGGCTTGCACGGAATGTCGTTTCCAAACAAGCTGTAAAAAAAAAAAAAAAAAAAAAAAAACATATAAAAATAAAATAAAATAGGCACCACATCATACAGTTTTAACACACAAGATATATATATAAACATGTTGCTTTCATGAAGGCCAGGTTGACTTTGTCTTTTTTTTTTCCAGTAACATTTCTGTTGACACTGCTACTTTTATCTTGAATTCGCCATTAAAGGGTAGCAATTACCCTTTAGGAAATATTATAGTGGAGCTCCCACGCAGTGCACCATTGATGAAAAAGCATCTAACCATTAAGTTGCTTATGGAGCGTCAAGAAAAACCTATAGCGTACATTCGTCTGGCCCTCTGTCCTTCCAGCGTACATGTACACATGTGTGCCACTCTTTTGAAATTTTGATATCCTGAAAAAGGAAAAACATTTTTCATAAGAAATTTTTTTTGGGGAGAGAGCAATATGGAGAACAAGAGACATATAATACTTGGGTCACATGATGTGACATCATTGTTAATGACGTGAAATAATTAAGCAACTAATGATGTTCTTGTGTTACTGAAATGTTCTCTAAACCTACGGTTTCTAAATGGTGTACTTGACGTCGAGACTAAGATTGCGTGTTTGGTTACCTCATTTTTATTGCCTTCTAAAAACAAGTTATTATAAACTGAATTAATTTTGGTATATGTAGGATCTGTGTATGGGGTTTGAGAGTTCCCATGAAAAACTTGTGAAGTAAGAGAAATCATATGGGAGTATGACTTGGTGACACACTTAGTGTGGAGTGAAACATTTGTGAGATGTCCCATGGTTTAAAAATTGCTACGCCAGTAGCTAATGTAATCATCGCATTTTGTCTGGAGGACAGCAGAGTTTTTCAGCTGTACATGGCCAGGTCAGGAAGGTAAAAGTAAACCCAGAGGCTTCACTCGATTTGGGTAGGTTCCTTTCAGATCAACTCGATCTGATGCATTTTTTTCAAATATCTAGTAAATTGGCAACCGCCCTGTCCTTCCCCTGTCTATGTATCTCTACTCTATTAAATATATATATAATAAATAAATAGTCTAAAAATGTTAACAGTATTACAGCACTGAAATTAATTCTCACATCCCTCATGGAAATATAAGCCCAAGCCATAGTGCTTTTCATGCCAAATGGTAATAACATGCTAGTAGACACATTTTTTTTTTTCTATTAAAAATAGAAAGCATAAAGAATTGTTTTTATCTTAGCATCATGGCTCACTAACTCGAAATTGAATCCTGAGATCCCTAGAGAGTTTCTCTGCTCAGAGTGACTAGATTGATGGTAGTAAAGTAATAATAATTATGATGATGGTGATGATGATGATGATTAATAATAATAATTATAATAATCGCCTAAATTTCATTAAAAAAACATGGTAAATCTGTGCGGAAATGGTGGCTTATGAGATGAAGTCAGGGTGTGTGCTTGTGGCAGTACTTGGGCTTTGACACCTAGTGAAGTCATTCCAAAATGTGAAATAATTTCTCTGTACTGAAAATAAGTATAATCTTCCCAGGTTTGTGAGGAATTTATTTATTTTTTTTGCAGATGAAACCCATCCGGGGTGGACAAATCTTAAATCCATTAAGTAGCCAACCTGCCAAATTAAAGCCCCACAGTGCTACTCACGTGGCTGGAGGCCAAAATTAATGATTTAAGCTAAAGAGTGGTGAGTAATGGAATTAAACTCATCGATGGGGTGAACAAATTGCGTGTATTAATATAGACTATAGAAAACAGGTTGTTACTTGAATTTCTTGGCGTGATTGATCTTGCATAACCCAAGTCTTTATCCTATACTGATAATGTCTCTGGAAATGAAGCATCATGTCTTCAACAAAAAGGCAGAAAATCTTTTGGGAACAATCAGGCTGTGAGCCGTAAAAATGTTCTTCGAGTCTGACTAGCATCTTTATCTTCACTTGATGAATTGTTTCGACGAGTAGTGCGTTCTGTGCTAGTGTTGGAGTTATATAACAGATTTTCTGCCTCACTATTCGTACCATGTAGTCACTGTTTCCACATTCTATTGTTTTCCTGATTCTGGAAGTGTTCGCATTATAGTTCACTTTATAACCCGGCACATTATAAGCACCAAGTTCACATTATAAGCCGGCAGCTTGACGGTTCACGTTCATAATCATAAATGACCTATATCTAAGTCTAATATGAATACACCTGTCCTCTGAAACACTGATACGTTTTGAGCTAGTCATCTACATCATGAACGATAAAGAAAGTCATTTGTGAGATGACTCAATCAACCATCGGAGGGCTTACTCTTTCAGTAGGTCCCTTCCAGTTCAGCTTGAACTGATGTATGTCCTGTGTTGCAAACCGTGTTATCTTTCTTCTGACTGTGTAGCTCTACTAAATGGTTGTTTTGCTACACTGCCGGCATTGACTGTAAAAAAGAGGCTGCCGGTGCTGACTGATGAAGACGGCGCTCTGTGCATGTGTATATGCAGAAAAGCTACACATATTCCAATCTCAGCGTTCTCATTCATGTCATATGGCCATGAATCGGATATGTATCCAGTATAGGACCACATACAGTATGAAAGGCTGCATTTACAATGCTTGTTCTGATACCAGCTTAAATCTTTGTCCAGCGCCGAAGTTTACATCTGGTTTTAAATGTTCAATTTCTGTTACCTATGAGTGTACTCACTTCAACACTTAAAACAACCCACCTGTGTATAACAGGGTTTTAATACGGCCTAAACAATCAGTAATCAAGTAAGATGCTCACGGTGCGGGCACAATAGACAGCAATTTTAGTCAGGTGGTCCTTGTTCTCCCACACTCGAAAGGAAAGCATGGCCATGTTGGTTGCAGCCTTTGTGATTCTTTTTTCCGTGCTAAACGTCTAGAGAGGCATTTTCAGAGGTGGTAGAGCCAAGATAGGTAAACTGCGAGATGACATCCAGGGTGAAGTCTTTGATGGTTAGAACTGACATGGCTTCGGAGCCTTGGCACATGATAAAAAGAGGGGGAAATATGGGAAGATTTTGGGTACATCTTGTTCCGAGAAGGACATAAGAGGATATAGGACTGAGAGTATTACAGGAGTTGACACTTGTTCGTGGCTGCTTTCGGACCCAGTTCAGAATGTACGTGGTTCCGTTTTTAAAATCGCTGTCTTTATAATAGTTGTCCTTGTCAAATAGTGCCGGATACCGAGACACAAAATAAATCTCTGAGTCGCTGCCATCTTCCATGAGATGTCAACTGTCATGTGTAAATGTGCAGTTTCAAGAAAAAAAATCGACCCTGTGGCCAAAAAACACTCTTCCTGAGCAGTGCCTTGCCAAAAGGAGCCAGTAAAAGGTAAGAGTCTTTAGTATGCGGAGAGTTTTATCAAATAATTGCTCCACATTGGTTCAGCCCCTGCTAGTAATCCACGGGATAAAATTGCCCAGTATAGTGCTTTTTATGGTTATTTATGTTAAAAAAAGCTCTGCTTCACTTAAACGTATAACATTACGCACAGATTATGCTGTAAGGATGACCAAGCCTGGTACTCTAAATTAAACCCATGCAAGCACAGGAAGAACATTCAAACTCTACACAGAAACGCCTTTGCGGATTCGTTAATAAGTTTAATCTGCATCATCAGGTTTCTCAAATGAATTTGTTTATTGATGGGCAAAAACAATGCAGCGAGTGATTCTGGAGCTCATTTGCATCGGCTTGGTGCTATCACATGAGGATTTGCATACACAGATGTGGGGGAGGTAGCTAAAATTAGAGCCGTTTAAAAAAAGAAAGAAGAAAAAAAAGAAAACCTCAATAAAACGCAGAGTTTCGGCAGACATTATTAACTCCGAGAGAGAGAGCGAGAGACTGGAAACCGAGAGGTGTGAAATGATCCTGCACTGTACAGAGTATATATGATTGCTAGACAGAAATAAGGATGAGTGAGATAGAAGGATAAATCGTGGATGATCCATTACTCATAAAATCAGATTTTAATCAGTGTTTTTGTTCAGAAGACAGTAAAACATCCATCATCCTATACGAGTAAGACACATGAGGAGCAGTGTAATAGATATGCTTCCTTTTTTTAAGTGCTTAGGAATCTGTGTAGGGGTGAAATAGTATATACACCAACAACACATAACACCAAAAACATCAGGAGCACTGATAGGAATTGAACTCAAGTCAATAACATTGATTAATATATACTTTACAGGAATGGTGTGATCTGATTGGGCCACTATTGTGGAATTATAAATCATTATTCTGAGTGGATATTGCTTGAATCCAAATGATAGACCCTCACAGTTTGTCACGGGCATTTGAACAGGCGGCATCATCGTTATCACACTTTAAAATGGAAAAATAAACCATAAAATGTGTAATTAGTGTGCAAACACACCTTTATGGAGCTGGTTTTCTTAGTGTTAGTGCTAACCTCTGAATGAGAATGCACTTCCATTAGCTGCACAGCACGTATGAGGTTCAGCATGGAGCACATCACTCTTGCACTCTTATCAAAAAATGTTTGTCTTTATGGTATCGTCAGGAGTTTCAAACATGAGGTTGAACGGTCTCTCTCTCTTTCTGTCTCTCTGTCTCTCTGTCTCTCTCTCTCTCTCTCTCTCTCTCTCTCTGTCACTCTCAGCCTGTCTCTCTCTCTCTCTCTCTCTCTCTCTCTCTCTCTCTCTCTCTCTCTCTCTCTCTCTCTCTCTCTCTCTCTCTCTCTCTCACCCCCCTCTCCCCTTGGCTTTTGAATGGAGTTATTTTTAGCTCTTAAACATGTATAGAGATGCCAAGTGCATTCCTACTGATAATCGGTATGATGCCCACACTTGCATATTATAACCACCAGCATTTCCCTCCCAAAAGTTGTCATTTTGCATTTTTATACCATGCAATGCTATTTGAATAAATAAATTATCTTGAATGACCTATTTCTTTTGGAGAAATATGAAATGTATTTACTCCTATTAGGTTATTGAATGACATTTCAAGCTTCACACCAGAAAGATAAATCACACAGTCCTTTTTTTTTTCTTTTGTGTGTGTGTGTGTGTGTGTGTGTGTGTGTGTGTGTGTGTGTGTGTGTGTGTGTGTGTCTGTGTGAGAATTATCACACCAATTTGAGGACTGACTCAGAAGCTCTCCTCATGGGACCAGACATGGCAAATCATTGTGTACTGAATGTACACAAATTCACCTGAATCCCACTCAGCAGGAGCTGTTCAGGAGAAAATTCCTCCTATTAAATCCGTACAAGGAATCTGTATTAAAAATTAACATGTGCAATAGCCTTTTGTTTGGCTTCTGTATGTGTAAGAGTTGTTGGATTTTGCAGGTAATAACAAATTATTGAATGAGGTGTGATAGTATTGTAGTGAGGTATGATACGAAGAATTATTCAGATCAAATTATTTGGGACTGAATGTTTTCCATATAATCCGAAAAGTAAATTATAGAATTGTATTATTAATTATTCAAAATATTTTCAAGTCCATAGGAAATCCAGTTTGAGTCAGGCAGGCGTGATTCCTGCTAATGGTGTTTCTGCTTCATTCAAACAAATTCCATTAAAAAAAAGGAACAACATATGGAATTAAAGTATTTTTAAAGTATTTTGGCAAGGAAATATATTTTTATTTTCAAGAATTACAGTTTTGTTTCTCCTCTACCAAACGCTCCACTATTTGCTTGGTAGTTACTCTCAGATAGGGCTTACAACAGCATAAATACTGTGAAAATAAATTTAGGTTTGACAGCGCAGGGCCACAGTGCTTCACTGTAAATTGTACCAATTTACTAACCAAGATGTCTGACAGGCAAAGCCATCTGTCACAAGGTGTAGCCTATCTATAGTGTATAATATCTATGAGGAGAAACATCGGCACGTTTCAATTGTGCATTTTGTGACTTTCCACCAGTCAGAAACGAGAAAATATTCTGAATCAGAAATAATCCCGATTAAATTTAATTAAAATGTGAAAAAGAATGGCAGTCTCATATATTCTTTTTTTTTTTTTTTTTTTTTTTTTTTTTTTTTTTTTTTTTTTTTTAAGAAGAGCTTCTGCCTACATGAGGGAATCCACTAAACCTTAACCGGGTATAAAAATGGAAGTGTGAAAAGTAAACGAGAGATATTGTGAATCTGATACCATCACGACCATGCTTCACTGTGATAAGCAGTGTTTTGTTTCTGCCAAATGCAGTGCTTTGTGCCAAGTTTATTTTTTATTTTATCAGACGAGAGTACATTTTCCCCACGTTTGCAGAGTTTTTGGCAGATGGAACTTCATATGGCTGACTAGTCTTCCATAAAGCCCAGCTTTGTAGAGTGCTGGGCTATGGCTGTATTTTGATCAACTTTTCCCATCTGAGCTGTGGACTGACACCTCTAGGCAGAATCACTGACTGCTGTGCCATTTTCCTTCCATTAAAAGTATTTACCCGTTTGGAATATTTTTGAAGATTTTGGGATGTTACATAACCAAGCCCTGATTGATATAGTTACAGCCCCATGGAACATGACTTGAATGGTTGTCCTGTGTCCTGTGTGCCTGAGTTGATGCTGATGATGGGCCTGATGATGGACATGATGAGGAAGGGCAGTATTAAAAACAGATTTATTCATTAAAAAAACCCTAAAGCCAAAAAAATTGAGGCTCGTGCACCTCTCCTAAGACTCGCACAGATTAAAAGACAACAGTCTGATTTCAGCAGGCAAAGTTTGACCGAGCAAAACATCACCAAACATGAACACTAACACGGAACATGAACTGGTTAAACAGATAATTAAACTAACAAGACAGCTGATACAAATGAACACAGAACTCAGCGAGTGAAAGGCGGTGAAAAGAAAACTCAGTGTTAACCTTTTTTGCTTTCGTTCCAGACCATAGTTGTAAAACGCAGGGGAGATTTATTTATATATTTTATTCAGGGCTGAAGTTGATTCATCCCTTAAAGGACCCACACTACACCTATACATCAAGATATTCATCCTCATCTTCTTCATCTTCCGTTTGTTCCGGGGTCGGGTCGCGGGGGCAGCAGCCTAAGCAGTGAGGTCCAGACGTCCCTCTCCCTAGCCACTTCCTCCAGCTCTACTGGGGGGGCACCGAGGCGTTCCCAGAGCAGCCAAGAGACATAGTCCCTCCAGCGTGTTCTGGGTTGACCCCGGGGTCTCTTCCCGGTTGGACATGCCCAAAACACCACACCAGGGAGGGCGTTCGGGAGGCATTCTAATCAGATGCCCAAGCCACCTCAGATGGCTCCTCTCAACGCGGAGGAGCAGCGGTTCCGAGCTCTGAGCCTTTCTCGGATGACAGAACTTCTCACCCTGTCTCTAAGTGAGAGCCCTGCCTCCCTGCAAAGAGAGCTCATTTCTTGTATTCGAGATCTTGTTCTTTCGGTCACTACCCAAAGTTTGTGACCATAGGTGAGGGTAGGAACGTAAATCGACTGGTAAATTGAGATGAGATGATAGCCTTCATCACGATGGACCGGTACAAGCTCCGCTTTACAGCAGAGGCTGCATCGATCCATCTGTCGATCTCCCGCTCCATCCGTCCCTCTTTCGTGAACAAGACCCTGAGATACTTGAACTCGTCAACTTGGGGTAGAACCTCATTCCAGACCCGGAGGGAGCATATCCTTAATCCTAATTAGGGTCGTGGGGAAGCTGGCGACGATCTCAGCCGACTATGGTCGAAGTAGAGTACACCCTGGACAGCTCGCCAGGCCTCATTTTAGTTCGTTATTCTTGTGTTTTTCATAGTGTATACACTAAAATATCTTTACTAACCGTGATTTAGATTTGTTTATGAATAAGTAGGGTGAACAGCTATATATATTTGTGGAAAATTAACAATTATGAGGCAAAAGTTAGGTGGATGTCACTGAACAGCAACGTTGACTGAGACCGAGGAGCTGTTCCTGTGTAGAATATAACAATTGCATGTATATCTTTCATGGCTCTTCAGAACTGTTTCAGCGTATTAAATGTGATATATAAATAAAGAAAATATATCTGATAGTAATTACAGCTGGTAATTTTGTAATTAACACTGAATTCCAAGTCTTATTTGTCAGTACCAGAGCAGAACGCTCATTTCTGACTGTTCCTCTCTTTACAAATGGGGAATTGCATGAATGGTCATACAGCTGTTGATGTGTACACACACACACACACACCATGCCTGGATGAGTTTGCAGAATGATGAGTGGCACATTGCCATGGAAACATTTATCTATTTATAGTTCCTTCTGAAGTACAGTAATGATTGTAATCATTACCATATTCATGAAGACACACCTTTCAGTTCTTCAGCTCTTCATTGTCCGCCTTTTATTCCACTCTTCCTGTAGTTAAGTCGGCCTACATCAGGACTTTAGTTCCCCCTCTTCTTTCTTTCGTCCCTTCAGGCTAAGAGAGACAATCTTCATGGGATTTATCACATTTATAGACCTAAACTAGATAATCTTTAATACGATTTTTAATGAGGAAGACTCATAGTTTCTGGGTGTGTCTCCAGTTTAAAATGTCTTTCTGTCCCGTTTTTCAACAAGGAATTTTTTTCTCTTCTTTGGCTGGAGATTATAATTAGGTTTATGGCACAGAAAAGTTAAGTTTTTTTGTGAATGTAAATGTGAATTTTGTCCTGTATTGTAATACAAGAATATATTATATTATATTATATTGCCTTTTATGTGGGGTCGGTGGTGTAGAGGTTACGGTGCTGGGCTCATGATTGAAAGGTTGTTGGCTCGAATCCCTGTTAGACCCCCATCGTGCTGAGACCCCTGGGCAAGGTCTTAAACACAAGTGTGATTCTGTCTGCCCAGCAGTATAAATGGGTACCAGTGAAAAATACTGCAAAGATAACCTGCGATTTACTAGCGTCCCATCCAGGTAGAGATGAACTCCTAGTCGCTTCACACAGCAAAATCCACTGAAGTGCCAGTAAGATTAGGTGTAAAAAGCCTTACCTTATAGACTTAACTTATATAGTCTTTCAATGCAATTAGTATTTTCCTCCATTTTTCATAATCCATTGTTTTGTATCCGTACCCTGCCAGTCATAAGTTTGGAGATGCCTAGTGTATCAGAGTGGCTTTCAAAAATTGTCTTTTTGCAGTAACATGAATTATTAAAATTATTCAGGTTGAAAATAAATATTGTACGTGGTATTGTTTACACTTAATAATCATAGTTGATATGATCATTATAACAGCTGCAGCATTTTTCATTTTTGCATTTTGTTAAATTAATGTGCTGTTTGTCCTTAAAGTACGGTGGCCGGGAAGTGCAAAACAAAAATACATTTTCAAAAAACACAAATACATTTTCAAAGTGCAAAACAAAAA
>JAQMYF010000010.1:4328434-4341741 GCA_030014195.1 Neosilurus mollespiculum | reverse complement strand
TTTTTGTTTTGCACTTTGAAAATGTATTTGTGTTTTTTGAAAATGTATTTTTGTTTTGCACTTCCCGGCCACCGTATTAAAGTATTCAGAATTAGAACAATTTATTGATCCCGGAGGAAACTGATTCAATTAATATACTATAAATAGGGCTGGGTGATATACCAACTTGCACCTGATTCTTTTTTGATAATTTTTTTTTTTCTTAGAAAATAAGCCAATACATTTCTTAACTGGTTTACAACTGGAATTCTGAGTGCTGCTCAAAAACTACATACTGAAAATGAATAAAATATAAACACATTAATAAGTGACTTGTGAGGAAAAAGTATTGAATACCTGAAGAAAGAGTTTTCTAAACAAAATGCATTTGTAATTTGTAAAGGAATAATATGACATAAGGTGATTTCGTAAATTACTTTCAACTGTTTTGTACTGTGTTTCTTTCTTTATTTATTTAACTAGTAAGGAAAGGCTTAAGGGGGATGGCATTTTGCACATGTAGTGCTGTATAGGCATGACGGGGTTATTTTTGGTAAAATACTTTTGGCTTGTTAGCTCATATCCGCGGAGGTTTTTTTTTTTAACCAGATGAACGTGTTTATTTTCCACTGTGTATATGTGGGCACCATATGTTTTTTTAACACAGGTTTCCCTTATCGTATTTATGACTATTTTTTACATTTTTATGTAAGTTTTTTTTTTTTTTTTTTTTTTTTTTTTTATCAAAAAAAAAAGCAGGAGACTGCTGTTAGCATGCACATTAGCTACAGTGCTTGTCCTGCTACTCGGCAGTGCGCGTTTCTTAGATACTGAAATAAATTTGTTGTAATGTTACCTTTACTCATCAGATCAGGCATTGGTTTGGTTGTAGGACTTTGCGTAAACGAACCATTTCTAAATTGCAGGAAAGGCTTCGAAGTGAGCTCCTGAGTTGTTGATGCTCACGCTGCCTTCTTGCTAAAGTACGTGTTGGTGTTTGATGCGTGAGAAGAGACTCTTTTCTATTTAAGGGGGGGGGTTCCAAAGCCTATCACAGAACGAGTGAGAGACAGGAAAGAATCCTGAGTGGGATCGCCAACACCACACAGAGACTACACTGCACAAAAAGTCCTATGCACAAAAAGATTCTTAAGCCTCAAAGTGAATCATGATTTTCATATTTTACATAAACCAAAAACAGATGAAATTCTAATTAATTCATAAAAAGTAATTATTACCCGGCTTTAAATATATAATTTATCTAAGTAGTGTGTCAGTTGTAAGACCGCTTGTCATCCATACACTTTGGTTTTAAGTGGAACAAATGAAAACTATGAAAAAAAAATGTAATTCTAAAATAAATTCATAACTGCTTTTCTGACAGCCTTAGGGAGGTTATAAAGAAGATGGTCAATTGCTGGTATTATTGAGACTTCAAAAGCCCATGGGATTTTAACAAACATTGGGAAATTGAGCCAAGATTGAAGAAAATGACTGAATTCAAGAGGAACACGAAAGGGGCTGACAGGAATTTGCATGTCAAAAGGCTCCAGTCATCCTTGGCAAAAAACAGAGAAAATCTCCCCAAATCTTTTAAAGAAAAAAAACCCAAATTATTATTTCCGACATTGAAGAGGCTCACTGATATTTTGGGATTGCTTTGCTTCCTCAGGCATTAAGTGTCTTAACTCTATGTTTTGGATCAGCGTGTACAGCGCTGTGCCAGAAAGCCGTGTCTTATTCACAAGCTGTGGGTCCTGCAGCAAGATAACAGCTCAAAACATACCTTTTAGAAACAACTGGGAATGGCTGAGAAGAAAACATGGACTGTCATAAAGTGGCCTGAACTGACTGTGACTGAACATCTGTGGAAAGAGCTGTAATTTGCAGAAAATTGAAGCAGTTTGTTCAAGAACATTGGGCTACAATACTGCTGGAGAAGTGTAGAAACCTTTGTCGAAGTTACAGATAGCACTTAACTGCAGTTATTCCCTCCAGTGCCTTTGCAAGGGTACTATAGACAAGCCAGTGTTTCTAAGTCAGAAATTAAGGGCAATTTGCATTTCTCTTGGTTGTGACAGGTGGTCTAATAAAATTGTTCTAAGCTTTGTGCATTGGTAGATTTTGAAGGAAGACCTGTGCAAATCGTTTCAGATTCATGTGTCGATTGGCTCATTTTACGTTTTATTTGGGAGACTGTTGTGTGGGTGCATTTTGGAGCCATATCTCTGGTGCACAATGCATAATCATTGGCGTGTCTGGAAAGCAATATCTGGAATGGAATAGACATCATAGCAGTGTAAGATAGTATATTGAGTAGTAAACCGTTCCATCATATAAGCACAAGCCAATTGTGTACAGTATGTTAGCAGTTTCAAATAATTAAACGTTTATACTAGTACATATTAATGCTCGTCATGACTCAGTAAAGCTGTAGACCTCAGTAATGATTCGTCAGATCTGTTTGTAGCCTGATATAGCTGTATATTTTTAGTTACAGCAGATATGAAAGGGGTTTTGTTTATCATTATATGCTTCGTATGCTTTGTTGTTTATTTTTGGTAGGGTATTTTTAGTGTAGAGTTTTAGTTTAGAGGTGTGTATCTCATTCTTCCAGAGCAGCGTTATGGGCTGGTGTGTGCTGTATGCGTGGTGGTGTTACTATTGGTTATACACTAAGTCTTTCCTTTGTTTGTGTTGTAAGTGTAGAGGCTCTGTGTGGATAGTTGAAGAAGCCCGTGTGACATGATTGAAAATAGCCGCTCCATTTCCCGCATTCTCTCTCCGTCATTTGGGATATTGGTGAACTGGGTCACTTTTAATATATGCAAGATCTAGATCTCAATAATGCTCATGGAATCAGAAACAACTACTGAGACTAATGATGTGCCAACACTTTAGTGCTATCATGAGATAATTATCAAAGTATTCTCTAGGGCATCAAATCATTGATGTAGAAGGATGTCTAAGCAGATGCACTTGTAAGAAATAAGCTCTTCTTTCTAAAATCATGCTTGCTCACCAATTTACTATTCACTGTATTCAAATAACTGATCCCTACAAACCATCAGAGTGTTTACACTGCACTGTTCAGGCATACATTACAAGGCACTGGTATTTATCTTAACAGGGACAATACAAATCGCAGTATTTTAGCGTGTTTCCATTTATAGTGCAAATTTGGTGGCAAATACTGAAGGCATGGAGCGCAAGGTGGATATCGCTGGATAGCATTATCCTGTGTTTCCATTCAAGAAATCTTATCTCAATAGCCCAACACTTTCAGCATTAAAACGTTGGGGAGGGCGGTCATAACGTCATGGTTACATGACAATACATCATCGATGGCATCATCAAAATGAATTCACGTCGAAGCCTTGTATCTGCAGAAGTTAATTTTTTTGGAACTCCGCTTTTAGGCAGTGCCTAAATTTTTACATTTACCTCCTTTCTGATTGGTGGGAAACTAATTTTTGTTATTGTTCTTTGAGCCGACTTATTCCTTCATTGACATTGGAGAAGTTAGTTGTCACGTGCCAATATCCCTCTCTCCCCCTCCTTCCAGAGAAAGGTAACCAAAAAATAGCTGCCTCAAGTCTACTTTCAAGACTAGAGGTATGCTCCTCGTAACAAGCTGATGAATTTTCATTTGATTGGAAAAAAAAAAAAGCATTAAATAATGCATCTGTGCCATTAAATACTTTAATTCCACATTTTGTTTCTTTTCATGGAATTTGTCTAAAATCAATTGGAAATCGCATTAGTGGAATAGCATGCTAACTAGCTAACTGGTAGCACTTCTGGATGACTCACAGTGGCTCTGATGAGCCGTACTCGGGACATCCTCATTAGGTCATACTGCACTTACAACTCACTCACCACTAACAATCAATAATAATTTAATAATTGCTTACTATCCCTGGTTAGTGGACCAATCAGATTATGTAATTTCAATGTAGTGTATGCACTAAAAATATATTTACAGTATATTTGGATGGTGCTCAAATACTGCACTCTGTAGTAAATAGGGAACATATTGCCGCAGACCCGTTTACTGACCGTACAGTCTCTCTTACTCTAGGGCTTCATGTTCAGGTTTAGTGCAGTAGTATGTAATAAGGGTGATCTGAATATGGACCAGTGTGTCTGTAATCTGGTTATGTCACAGATTACCCATTATCCCTCTAGAGGACAAATGAGATGACTCGGACCAGCTGCCCTGAAGTGGTTCAAACAGGAATATGAGGGTTGATGCGGTTGTGATTGGATAGAAAATGTAGTGTTGTGCATCAGCTTTGACGCTATTGGGTTACTGTTGCATTACTGCTGAGGAAGAGAAATGGGAGGGTAAAATCTCCAAGAAGGAATTTTAAATGGTTCAGGAAGTATGAAGGTAAAATCCCATTGGTGTATTTTGCAGCACTCTGAAGTCTGACACTTTGAGTCTAATCTGGATTATGGGACTCCTGAGTTTAAGGTTGCTGTAGTCTTTAGCTTTTTTTAGTAGTAGTCTTTGCCAAGCAGGGTGACAGTCACTGAAAATGGAAATGGTGCCTAACTTCTTATAAACCAAATACATTAAGAGTAAATACAGCTATTATATTACTCATTTCTTTTCTCCATTGTGCTTTCGACTGTGATTATAAAATGCAAAAGCTCCCAAAAATGATGCCCTCTCTAGTGAATAGGAGGTTATTTGGTGCACGCTGTCAGGAAGAATGGGTTGTAGGCTCTTTTTCTGCTTATTTATAAAGCAATGCCATTTCAGCAACAGCTTAAAAATCAGTGTTGAAAGGAAAACTGCTTAAAAAAATTTGGATAAACATCAACTGAATGCTGTTTATTAGGGATGTAACCAAATACAAGACAGTCTTTGGAATGTATTTTGAAAAGGATGACATTAAAAAAAAAAATGCTTCGTAGTGTGAGGAAAATGTAACCAAAAATAAATAAATAAATGAAAATTTGAGGGGAAAATGTTTAATTGTAGCTGTGTGACAAATTCCAATGAATTTAATTGATATTAAATGCATATATAATTTAATAACCATATCCATTATATGAATTATATATCGTTTAGTATATATATATATATATATATAGTATATATATGCAGTTTAGTTACAAAAGTTTTGTGTGGGCCACGGGAAAGTAACATATCCGCCATTACAAAGAGCAAGCTTTAAAGTCCAAGGTAATATTAGTGTTCCTTTTGTTATTAGAATAAGTTAATTCAACCAACAGACAATGCCTTGAAGACTTAAATTTCAGGCTTTATAACAGGAATATGACTTCATGGAAGCCAAATGTGCGCCAGTCTATTCTTGGAAGGTTGATACTTTTGGCGAATCACCCTTTTAAAACCAGAAAGGCTTAGGAAATACATGCAGGCGCTTTTTTTTTTTTTATGTGGCAGAGCCTTAAAAAGAGCTTCTTGTATGCAGCTGATCCTGCGTTTGTCACCCATTTACTCTTGCTTGAGCTACGCGAAGAGAGAGGGCGGGTATCTTGTCAAAGCACAGCTAGCGCTTTTATGATGGCATCAAGCACAAGTCGGATAAACCATTTTCCATTGTTTTCAGTAATGGAGCAGAAGGTTTGTCCATGCTCCTAATAAATATGTAAGATCCTGACTGTTTTGCTTGTGCATAGTCTAATACAGGTCCTCATTAGGAAAGAATGGGACATGGTAGAAAATGGTTCTTGTAGAAAATACTGTCCCTAGTGCGCGTACCCAACTGGTGATGCATTCCCTTCAAGATTTGAAATGTTAATGGTGCTGAAAATGTTACACTACTAATCTGATACTATATGGGGTGTTTTAAAGGCATGCGGCAGGACAAAGCTTGAGTCTTGTTGACTGTAACAAGGTACGTGCACTACTGAAAAACACAAAGATAGAAAATAAAACATTCCAACAGAAAGTAATGATGGAATTAATGAAGTGGGTTCCTGACACAAGGGTAGCTGACATTACTGCTACATTACAAATAAACGAGTGTATACACAACACTGCGCAAGGCCCTGATACAACTACTAACATTTAGATCAGGGGTGTCAGAAGCTCATTTTCACTGAGGGCCACATCAATACATTTTTCGTGCTCATTAAGGGCCGGGTAATCTAGTCAAAAAATGCATCCATGAAATCTGCATGGCAAAATGATTAGTTTAGTTTCTTTGTTGCTCTCTTTAACTTTATTTACTTTCCTTTTCTGAAAGTGCTTGACAGCAACATGCTGGAGCCATGAATGACACTTGAAATAGGTTTCCCGGCACACAGTGGTTGGATGCTGAATTATATTTCATGGTAATGGTTGATGCGAATGTACAGTAATCATATACCTTGAAAGCACTCACGGGCCACATAAAATAAGTTGGCGGGCCAGATTTGGCCTGGAATCCTCAAGTTTGACACCTGTGATTTAAATTATTACTCCACTACAAGTAACATGTGCCTTCCAGTAAGTTCCGTCCAGTAATCACTAGGAAGCATGCATCAATTTTTTTTTCCACATTGTATGTCTTTATGTTTAACACAAGTTAAGTCCTAAAGACAACAGAAATATCACATTTTGTATTTAATTCACTTATTTGCTGATTCGCTTTATCCTACTAAGGTCACGGAGCGACACTGACACTGAGCGAAGGTGGGGTACACCCTGAACAGCCAGCCAGTCCATCACAGGGTCAACACGCACACAACCATTCACTCTCACACTTAGACCTAGAGTCAATTTGATACAGCCAGTTAGCCTTATGTGAATATCTTTGGGCTGTGGGAGGAAACCAGATTACCCAGAGGAAACCCATGCAAGCATGAGGAAAACATGCAAACATTCTCAAACACAGGACCTCTTTGCTGTGAGGTGAACGTGCTCACCACTAAGCAACCAAAATTGGGTGTGGCACAGGAAGCTCTCACGATAAACATTCATGAAGATGAGCACAAACTGGACAGCTAGTTTTTTTGGACTTAATAGACGTAAATGTGTCTAGAACATATTATGGGCAAGTACAAAACCAAGTAATAACAGCTTAAGAAAGAAATAAACACTCCTAGCCGCATGCCTTGAGTACAAAATGGATGAGGGGCAATCACTATGACTTTATACCAAAATCAAAATGCAAATATTTGTGTTAAAAATAGCCTACTGATTAGGCTCCACCCCTTGTCCCCCCATGAATCTGTGTTCTGTGTTACTCTATTTCTAAACTGGTGTCTTCAGCTAATGAACTCATGAGAGCATTTTGGACACATTGTCTCTGTAGCTGAAAGTTATTTTCTTCACCACTCTCGTGCTCCTCACATTGCCATCTATCACTATATGACTCAGTTCCGATCATGCAGCTGAAATAGCTATTAAACATTACTAAATGGTACGAGTGAAAGATCCAAATAGCAGAGCAGTGAGTTCATTTGGAAGGCAGTCCCAGCGACCATGCCATCAAGTGCAAGAAACTGTTCTTGCTCTTGAGGCAAATCCATTTGAAGTGCTGTTGTTTAGTCTGTCTATCCGAGTACTTATGTATAACATAAACATTGACATTCCTTCCATGCAATCAAGACCTTGAAACCCGCTCTGGCTTTATAGAATAATGAAGGGATTCCCGAAAGGAGAGTCTTGGGCTCAATGCTGCGTGTGTGTGTGTGTGTGTGTGTGCGCTTGGGAGCCTCTTCATGGCCTTGGACCGAATCGCTGCTTTCTGGTCGATATCTTGGCGATTTGTCTGAAGAGAAAGCTAAGACGCTGTTTGTGTTATAAGACATGTATCAAAGTTATGTAGAAGGAAAGCTGGATTGAAGTAGTGGGTAATGTTTATAATTAAATAATCTGTGTGCACCATATTTGTTTTCCATACAAAGGCTGAGATGGTGCATCTCACTTTTTCATGTCAAACTTTTATTTTTTAATGTGGAAAAGGGGGATTGGATACATCAAAAACTGCTGTTGGCCTGTGTGTTGGGACTTACTCATGAAGGGGGCAATTACAATTACAGCGTCATGCTACAGCGAATTGCATATATTACATTACATGCAGTTTTCATGGCTTATTTTTAACGTGCTAATTTTTGTTTTTGCAGATCATCAGAAATTGGAACGCGAGGCTCGCATTTGTCGTCTTCTGAAACACCCCAACATCGGTGAGTGTTGTCACATTACATGCAGAATATGCAAACCTCTAAATCCAGCCCAGAATAATTACATTTGCTACATTTTCCCATGAAAACCTCTTTGTTAGAAGCATGGGCAGTACGGTGGCCTGGTGGTTAGCACATCGGCCTCACAGCAAAAAGGTCCTGGGTTTGAGTCCCAGGCTTGTTTCTTTTTAGAGTTTGCATGTTCTCCCCATGCTTGCATGGGTTTTTCCCGGGTATTCTAGTTTCATCCTACAGTCCAAAGACATGCACATTAGGCTAACTTGCTGTTTTAAATTGCCCCTAGGTGTAAATGCGAGTGTGAATGGTTGTGTGTTTCCCTGTGATGGTCTGGCAAACTGTTCAGGGTGTACCCTGCCTTTGCCCAATGTCGGATGAGATAGGCACTAGCCTCCCCATGACCCTAGTAACATTAAGCGGTTCAGCAAATGAGTGAATGAGTGATAGTGAGTGTTAAAAGTATAAGATTAAATTTCCTTGTAATAAAGAGATTTAAATATGGCAGGAAAGCATCAGTGTGTAAGACAGTAACAGGCTCTGTCAAGCATCCATTGTCACACACTGTTGTCTGGCATAATAAAGCCTGTTGGGTGTACCAAGTTTTCTACTGTTCCAGGCTCCATTTCTGTCTTAGAAAAAAATCTAGAAGTGGCACTGATAAATGCCTTAATATGGTTCTTAATCTCGGAGTAGTAACAATGAACAGGCACTTGTTTTCAGCAAAACGCCACATGCTAGACAGAAGTCATGCCTAGGAATATTGCTTTGGAGGTTGATCGATATTGGGCAGTCTGTAGTTCCAGATTTATTGGACTTAAAACTGAAGACTTTACTGAGGTGATTTATTATTGCTTTGTACTTGTTTGACGGTTTGTTTTATGGGATTATGTATGTATATACGTATATTTTCCATTTTTCACCCCACACCACACATACCCATTTGTAAAGATGTTACAAGAATCAGGTATGTTAGAATCAGACTTAGACCAGACAATATAATGCACTCCATCCTACCACCGGAAGTGAAGTGAGTTGAAGCTGTGCAATCAAAAGCCAAATGATTTTCTTTTATCGTTGCCATTAAAACTACTTTACCACATTACAGCAGTGTCTTTTCTCACATAGAGTCTTCCAAATTATAGTGGTTGCTTCCTTTTCCCCCTAATAACTGTCACAGGGAAAGCTTGGCTGCCGTGGTTGCTATAGAAACAAGAGGGAGAAATGGTGAATCACGGCTGAGAGGAAATGCCTGAGAAAGTGACACTAAGGGGATTCCTCTCGCTCTCTCTTTGTTTCTCCAGCTTACTTTGTATACATCGATTAATAGTCAAACTATGTACAGATTTTTTTGGTGACTGGCACTCACCATTTATTTATTTATTTATTTTGGGGGGGGAAACTTCTGTTAATGATTTTGCCATCTTCAGTAAAATGACTTGCTAAATGGGGTGGCTGAAATCTTCACAAAAGAGCCTTGACTTATATGTATTTTGCATACAGTGGTTTCAAAAAGTACAAGTAAAGGTAAATCAGGCACTCTGAACAGATAATCAAAAATCTAAAAGGATGCACGAGCAAGTCCATGTTTGGTGAAAGCTCTTGAAACAGTCCAGCTTTGACACCAGTGGAAAAAAAACAAGTGAATACAATCCGGCAAACTCTGAAACATAGCTTGTACTACAAGTTTTTTTTTAAAGTGACATTTTATTGTATTAAAACTGCTCTGCTGTCACTTACTGATACTTTATTCATTCATTCATTCATTCATTCATTCATTTTCTGAACCACTTAATCCTAATTAGGGTCGCAGGGAGGCTGGCGCACATCTCATCCGACTCTGGGCAAGGGCAGAGTACACCCTGGACAGCTCGCCAGGTCACGTCAACCCAATGGCCATCTTTTTTCAAATGACAGCAATGGTTCTTTTACATGCCTCTCACCACAGACAGTGAGTGACATGGCTGGCCTTTAATAACCCAGTTAGCTGCACTGGGGGAACAGCAGTGATAGAGGGGCTATATTGATTGTATATTGGGACCGGACAGTAGTCCAGTTAAATGGTCTTGTTGACTTAACTGTGCATGGAAATGAACTGACTGAAAAGCAAACCCACCTATCAGTAGAGACATCTATCGGGTATGCAGGAGTACTCACTATTCAGACCCATGCTTATAGTTTTCCAAATTGAGTTTCGGTGCATTCTCTTTGCTTTGATCCACTTCAAAGTGGTGGGAAATTTCCAGTAAATTTCCATAATTACAGAGACTTTCCATGGGCACTTAAGCTGGAGAAATTTGGAAATATTTCACATTTAAATTGCGAATTTCTATAAGAATTAACAGGGACGTATAGCAATTAACTGGAAGTGTAGGGTAATTTATGCAAACTGTATGAGAAACAAGCATATAAATAATTTTATTGTCCTAACCAGATGTACCTACAAACATTTCTAATACAATGTCTTTTTAAAAATGACATTTTTGACTTTTATTTATTTATATTTTTCAATTTAATAGTGTTCAGTGCAGGGTAGAAATTGAACTATATTTCTTTTAATCTGGTTGTTTTGTCCAGGATTATACTTTTTGAACTATATTTAAGTTTTTGAAATTGCCTAACCTGCAAAGGTGTTTAATTTTACGTTTTTCATTTTAAATTTATTCACATTAATTCTCATATATTCTATTTAATTTTCATATATTACACTTAATTCCCATATATTCCAGGTAATTTCTATATATTTCCCTTAATCCCAATAACAAGTTTCCAACTTTAAAAATTCCCAGAATTTTCCAACTCTTGTCCACACTAACCCAGGTAAATTTGAAAATGTTGAAAATTATTTCGCTGTTTAACCTTTCTGTTCACACTAAAACAGCATCACCAAAATCCGAGGTGCATACATCTGAGAATGCCGGATTTGCGTTGTATCATTAACAGAAAAACAATTGAGCGTTTCAGAAACCATGATGCATGGTTGCCATGACACTGGCAAAGGTTCATGCGGCATACCAAATCAAACATGATGGGTGAAATGCATTCAGTGCTGTTCTGTCCATGAAATTTGCATATCTATCTTGAATTACAGAGCATCATAATGAACATTGCTCATGCATTGCTCCAGCATAGACGAGCTTGACATTTGCTGCGTTTGAAAGATGGAAAACAGCTGTAAAAGGTTTACACTGTACATGGAGCAGTGCTATCTGAATGTGGCCCGGTCTGTATAAGGTCCCAGAATTCATAGTCCATGTTAGACCAGTCCCTCCAGGGTTTTGCGCCCATGTCCACATCTTGATGTCTTCAAAAGCATAATCAAGGAAGTGACGTATGGTGATGTGTGTACAATATTCAGTGTTTGTTTGGGAGACTGGTATGATTGGTATATTACAATATATTTATGTAAAACTATTGTGATTGGTTCAAATGGACACACAGAATGCACAAGGATTGGTTGAATTTGCGTGAATTTGATTCAGAACTGGTCGTAAATTTCTGGGGGACCGAAATTGGGTCAAGACATAGAGCTGAGCTTGGGAAGGAAACCATTTCTAAAGCTTTAAATCTGTTATGGGCTTAGTCAGATTTATCATTGTGTAACAGAAGAAATTTGAAGCCACCACAGCTTTATCAATAACAAGACATCTGGCCAAAGCCAGTAACTGGGCTAAAAAATCTTTGGTCAGAGAAATTACCAAAACTTGTTTAAGCACCCTAAGAGAGTGAGATGGAAGCCATTACAGAATAAAAATTCATAAAGGCAGTAATCTAGAGAAGTACCTGTGGAGCTACATCTCTCGAAAACCTGCTCCAGTATACAAACAACCTCTGACTGAGGGGACGGTTCACCTTTCAGCACACTGGCAACTCAAAGCATACATGTGATACAATGATGCTGTGGTTTCAAGACAAATCTTTAAAATCCCTGAGTGGTCCAACCAAAACACAGACCTGAATATGGCAGTTCCCAGACTCTTCTCATCTCGTCTTATTAGTGTGAGAGGATCTGCCAGTAGAATAGGAGAAACCCACCAAATCCTGGTGTGCAAAGCTTTTAGAGTCTCATGCAGGAAGATTCTAAGCTGTAATTGCTGCCTAAGGTGTAAGTACTGAATTAAAGGTCAGAGTACTTATCTAAGGAAGACATTTCTATTTTTTGTTTATATATTTTAATGAAGTTGCACAAACTTTTAAAAATAATAAATAAATTCATACTCCCACAGTCCAAAAACATGCACAGTAGGCTAATTGGCTGTTCCAAATCGCCCCTTGGTGTGAGTGTGAATGGTTGTGTGTGTGCATTAGCCCTGCAATGGCCTGGCGAGCTGCCCAGGGTGTACCTCGCCCTCACCCAGAGTCGGCTGAGATGGGTGCCAGCCTCCCCGTGAGCCTAATTAGGATTAAGTGTCTTAGAAAATGAATACACATATACTTACAGTATCAGTCGAAGGTCTGGACACACCCACTCATCCTAACTGAATTAGAAGGTGTGTCCAAACTTTTGAATGATGTTGTGTATATATACTATATTTTGATAAGCGACAAATGGTATTTGGACACCAGCCATGGATAAACAGTGATATATTTGAGGTTATGAAGAGGTTTCTGTCGGGGCACAATAAAGATGAATGTGTTTATTTAGCCGTAAATGGACTGTGTAGTCTGTGTAGTGTTGGTTGAATGTATGAGATCTCTCGAGACATCTGTCTATAACACACTCATTGTCTCATACACAGATTCATGCAAGCACACAGGGATAGTAAATGATTAGGAAAGTGGTGCATCTGTATCCTGTGTTAAATCTAATCAGCTATCTCTTTTGATCTCTCTACTCCTTACAGTGAGACTCCATGACAGCATATCTGAAGAGGGGTTCCACTACCTTGTCTTTGATTTGTAAGTAATTCGGTGTGTGTGTGTGTGTGTGTGTGTGTGTGTGTGTGTGTGTGTGTGTGTTCATGCATGTGCATGTGTGTTCATGCGCGTGCGTTAGGGTGTGTACTTCAGAGTTGGCACCTCCCCTTACCAAATTTAGCCAGGATTAAGGGTCTGGCAGCCTGCTAATGAGCACTATCGGCAATCTGGATGGACCCACAGTGTGTGTGTGTGTGTGTGTGTGTGTGTGTGTGTGTGTGTGTGTGTGTGTGTGTGTGTGTGTGTGTGTGTGT
>JAQMYF010000010.1:4310364-4321212 GCA_030014195.1 Neosilurus mollespiculum | reverse complement strand
ACCCACGCAAGCACAGGGAGAACATGCAAACTCCGCACAGAAACGCCCGAGCTGGGAATCGAACCCAGGACCTTCTTCCTGTGAGGCGAACGTGCTAACCACTACGCCACTGTGCCGCCCCAGGATTCAAGATCTTATATATATATATATATGAAAAATCTCATTTTATTCTATTACAAAGGGATATAAAAGGGATACAACCTAGCTATATTGGCACAGCAGGGAGCATTACAGCCTCTCAGCCCCAAGCTTCTGCCCCTGGGCTACTCTTTGTGCGTGGAGCAATATGTGGTGTCTCCTTTGTCCATTTGAGTTTTCCCTGGGTTATCTAGTTACTTCTCACCTCCCAAAAACATGATAGTAGATGGATTTTAGACTTTTTAAGAGTGGAGAAGTATGTAAGCGCAGTCCTGTGATAGAATTGTGCTCTACACAGGGTATATTTTTGCCTCACACACAATTTTCCCAGGATAGGCTCCAGATACGCTGTGACTATTATCTGGGGAAAATGACTACTGAAGATGACTTGATGCTCGAATGGCACTGAAAGGTACTGGCAGCTGTTATTGAATTCACCTGTTCATTCTAATACTTTTCAGAGTCACAGGAGGGGAGCTGTTTGAAGATATTGTGGCCAGAGAGTACTATAGTGAAGCTGATGCCAGGTTGGTGTCCTCACATGCTAGTAATGAAAGATTTTATATTTATATATGTATATATTTATACCACTGCTTGTATTAAATTCTGTACTGATAAAATGAGGTGTAATATGTATTATTTCTGTGAGCACATGTCTCTTATCAAGGGATGCATCATTTGCCAGACCCAGGAAATTGCTATTTATGCTTTTGAATGGACGAATATTAAATAGTGCTAGTGATTTAACATTTGAATAAGATGAATAAAAAATTCTGCATATTAAATAACAGGGCAATGACTGTTGAGTGTGGTGTTGTGTATCTTGCTTGCTACACACCTATATCCTTTCATACTTTCTTGCTGTACTTTAATGCTTTTGATGTCTGTTTCATTCTTGGTTCACGTAAATCAAGTTGTTTAAAATAACTTTTTTTTTTTTTTTTGCCACAGAAAACATACAGTACCCTGTTTTATATTTGTTAAATGTTCTGTTCTCATTGTGCTCAAGTCCGTGGTGTATGTTTTATTCCTCACATAGTTTCACACGACCTTGCTTGTTAGCAGCAATAGGATATTGAGATAAAAAAGATGTTTTTTTCCACCTGTCTTGAGGTTCCATCATTTGTTTATGGTTCGTTCTGTCCTATGTTTTAATTGTGCTCGCTGAACTTTCTCCTCTTTTGCTTTCCTGCCATGTCTTTCTCTCCCTCAGTCATTGCATACAGCAGATTCTAGAGAGTGTAAATCATTGTCACCTAAGTGGTATTGTCCATCGAGACTTGAAGGTTAGTATAACAGGCAGAAATGTTATAAAATCTTGGTTTGGCTCTCCAGAGGAACGATTAACAGCCACTTAACATCATGGATGCTGTGCACTTTTATGCTCACTGCACCTACCTTAACATCTGGTCTGCTTCAGGAGTTTGAAGGGGGGGTGGGGGGGGTACAAAAACAACATGCATGTAGTGTCAGAGAGACTTGCTCTAACCAGTGGCTGAGAGGTTTGACTTGATGGGATGTTTAGATGAAGTAGCCTGCAATCTGATGGCATAGCTAATCAGTTATTTATTTATTTATTTTAGCAAATATAATATTAGAAATGAACTTTATATCCTAATAGGGTCAAACCTCTAGCCACACCACTGCGAACACCACTTCTGCTTTGAGATCAGGGAAAGCAGAATAGGGAGAAGAATGACCGCTGTAATATCTGGAAAACCAAATTATTTCCAAATACAGACTTGGTGTTTAATCTTCACTCAGTTTTAAATCAGGCTCCGATCTAAAAGTGCAGTGACTTACTATAGAAATGCCGTAGTGCTCATTTCTTTTCGTGCATCAAGTCAACAGTTTCGAACTTAGTATGTCAAAGCTCCTCCTAGAGGCCCTGTTGAGCCGGCTTTCGTCTAGTCCTGTTTGGTCACCTCCGTAAATTCTCTAGCTTCCCTGGTTTCAATGTGAATGCAGAGTGAGTGTGAGCTCCTGACTAACCCACATCCCCCTGGTGTTTGCATGCAGTCATTGCATTCAGCAGATCCTTGAAGCCGTTCTGCACTGCCACCAGATGGGAGTGGTCCATCGCGACCTGAAGGTGAGTAGATGCACCAAGGGGTCTCAAACACCAAATTCCCTTTTTTATTCTATTTCTTCTTTAATCTGTTCCCTTAAAAAAACAACAATACACAATCAAGGGACATTTGGTGGAGCCCTTTGGTTATGTAGATGAGCTGATGCTCCTTGACATTCCTTCACTGACATCTTGGGTTGTAGTCAAGTCCAGGGCTCTAAATCATACCTAATAACAGCCAGTAGTGTTCAGATAAAGATCTTTTAGATTCCTGACTACTGAGATCATTTAAAAAGTTATGCATGTTTTTAAAAATTTACCCACCACTTAATATTGTCAGTGTTTTTTTTGTGTTGTTCCCTCCAGTCAAAGCCCAACTTTAGCCTTAATTATCCACTCAGTCTTGATGTCTTGATTTACTGGTGGTTGATCTTAAGACATAATACAATAAAGCTGCATCATAAAGTGTTGTATGACTTAAAATATGCTACTATAAAAGATCATATGCCCAAATGTGTCATTGCCCAGCGTACGATACTGTTAGCTTAGCTGATACTACAAGATCTTCCATCCCCCAGTGCATCAGTGCCAAAGTTCCGAGTCCTGAACCTTAATTTGCTAATCAAATGAGCCAGGTGTATCTACCAGTGTATTCTACCAGAGCTCAGATTCTGTCAAATGATTGGTTGTTACTACAGCGTTACCATGGCGAACACACAGAGGATTGGGTGAGGTGGTGGGAATGAATCATTAGAGACAAAACATAAAAAGAAATAAGAATATTGTTAAAAATGGGAACCGAATTTAGATTTTTGTATGTGCAAGTAGGTCTGGCTAGTGTTGTGTTATTGTTGTCTTACACACACACACACACAGGGTGCAGATAAATTTATTCAGATATATCCACTCTAGTTCTGCATGCATGAACAAAGATCACAATTATGTGAGCATCATCTGCACAGTTTATTTATTTGTTTGTTTTTGTTTGTTTCGGTTTTATTTTACTCTCCTCTTTAAGATCTCAACCCTCCACACCTGACCCCCCGTCCTCTCTTTTTCTCGCTCCTTTTTTTTTTTTCTCTTGCTCTCTTTGTTCCACATATTTTTTTCCGCACAGCTTCACAATCTAATCACTGATCATAAGCTCTGTTTGGCTCAGGTGTTTGCAGTTTATTTGTTAAAGCTCCTCTAAAGTTGAAATGGAGATTATTATGGAGATAAAGGTGCTCAGGATAAATTTACATGTCAGTGGAGCAGGGGGAAAAGAAAAAAAAACACCCTTATGTGATTTTCTCTATTGCAAATTTGTGCATACGTTTATATTTTGGCATGCAGCAGTTTAAATAGATTAGTTCAATTATGTTGTAAACATTCACTGTGTGCACTTTCGGTGGTTTCAGTTGGACTATTTTTGAGTTTTGAGTTTTTGTAGGTCAGGAATACTGTGAGATTGTTATCATGGTTTGTACTGACAAGTGTGCTCCCCTCGACCCCCAAAATATATAAATAACTCCTATAGAAAGGGCATCATGGCTTACTTAAAATTTTATAAGAGCATGTACTTTTTTTAATGTACTGTCTCTTACTTAAAAAGTGACCAGGTGTCATTTTACTTACCAGGCTTAAATCTGGTGAGGCTTACCAGGTGTCTTATTTTTTGTATTTTTTATTTATTTATTTTTTTATTCCAAAATGAGACGTAATTTGTATTTTACACTTCATACCAGTTTTACCGAGGTATCTGTGTTTAAAAGGTATGCAAAAGCAATGGCTGCACTGTTGATGTTAATTTAGCAATGGCTGCATTAACATTCCCTGCACTCCCCATAGCATGTTAGCATCTTGTTAGCATAGAGTTTTTCTGCATGTGTACCAGAGAATGACTGACCAACTAACTGCACCTGAATGATCTGATCTGTGGACACTTTTTTTTTAGAACATAAATGTACCTGTGCAATGTACCTAGATACGTTATGTACAGTCTTAATTTGATGGCATTGAAATAACAGCTATATGATACACAGAGTAGTGTACATCACGATCACTACTTAAAGCTGATGTATTTGTTAATGCTTTGTTACAAACAATAGAGACACGTTAATATTTGCAGATATCTGTGTTGTGCATGTACAAACTTTAAATGTGTTAAAAGCCACATAAAGTGTAAAGGAAAGTACGCACATTAGTTAATTCAGAGATTTATTGGCACCAAAGTGTATCTGAATCAAAATTAAAATTCCGTAAAGTAATACTGTGTTGATTGTGTTTATAATCACAGTTATGCAGTTACATAATAATGTTTATTTCTGTTGTACTTTTGAAGAACTTTTGAGAAAGTCCTGTATTGTCCAGAGATATGAATCAATTTCCAGTTGTCTTATAGGGTTATGCACAAGTTCCCTGTCCAAGTAAAATACGTCTCACATTGATTTAGTATAATATTGGTAATATTTGAAGCTTACAATAAAAGCTTCATTTTAAATGTTTGAAAATACAGCTGAGGATGAATTATTGGCTGCATTACACTGATGCACTAATGCACCCTGTCCATTAGGATCTTCTAAGTGACACTAGTTTAAGCTGCTTTGCTTCGTCATTGGTAGTGACTGTGCATAGCCCTAAGGGCAAATCTGTTGAGAATGACCTGGATCAAAAATGATTCTTCGAAAAGCATTTTATCTATAATCAAGCACCATTATGGCTTAAATGGTGGACGACAAACATGTAAAGCCTTGGTGGGTGGGAATATAAATTCTACTTTATTTAAAGATTTTATGAACATTTCTTGATCCAGGTCTTGATCCAACTCTAGATAATGGTTCTTTAAATATAAGGTCACAAATAAAGTTAATATCATTGCTTTTACCCTTGAAGCCAGAGAACCTGCTTTTAGCCAGCAAACTCAAGGGCGCTGCAGTGAAACTGGCTGACTTTGGCTTGGCCATTGAAGTGCAGGGAGACCAGCAAGCATGGTTTGGTGCGTATCAATCTATACTAAAACTAATTATATATAATATACTAATAGGCAACACTGTTTTAAGGGGCACTTCACCATTGCCCTTGGCTATTTCACTGATTTACTAGTACAACAGTGGGCCAAGTCCAAAATCCAAGATGGCGACGCCCATGTGTGAAGCCTCCACGTCAAGGAAAAAGACACCTGAAAAGAGGTTCTTCAGTTAATAGGGGACTCAGAAAGGAAGCATAACTTTATCTAGGACACCACTGCGTCTGCTTGTCAGTCTTTAACTTAATGTTATTCATTATTTTTTGTAATAGTGACACATTTCCTGGACATTTAAACTTAGACCACTGTTGCACTAAAAAATTTCAGTCCGGGTTTGTTGTAATTCTTCTAAGTCTATCCAAAAGCATAATTTTTGCCAAAATGCCAAGATCCCAGCAACACAGCAATTTAGGTTGACAGAAGTATCTAGAAGTATTCAGTGAGACTGAAAGCATTGAAATATGAATCATACTGATTTTTTTATAGCCTTAAAACTTTAACGCGCTCTCCTGAAGATTCACAAAAATTGACTTAGCCCAAACTGTTGCGCTAAGGGGCTCTTATATATGCAAGCCTTCTCTAAATCTATTAATACAAATATACTAAGGTAACAAGCAAATCTCTAAATGGCCTAATGGATTCTTTAGTTTGCATGAAGTGTTTGATACCTAAGCAGGATTTCTGCATAATCTTTCATTTTTGCTGAATTGGATACTGATTCGTATTCAGTTGCCTGAATGTTTCTGTAAATAAATCTGCTATTATTAGTATTATAATAATCAAAATGTTTTTTTGATGCATGAACGCTTATTAAATAAATCTCTAATTTTCTTTCTGCCCAGCTGACTATGGTTTGGTCATAAACTAGCATTTTGTCTCATGCTATCAGATGCACAACATGGTGGTAGATGCTTAGTTAACAGTTGAATTAATTATTTAGTATAAAACCATGATGCAAACAGGGGAACTGAGCGTGGCTTCCAGGCACACCCTGAGCATAAAAGAAAAGGTCTTTGATGGAAAATCCCAAGCAGTTATATATTTCAATAGACTAACATAATACACATTCATCCCCTGGTGTCACAAAGAAGCCAACTCTTTAATATTCAATGAGCCAGTGTTTATCCTGTTCACCCTTACCTCTCTTCTAATATGACTACCTCACCATAATTGTTTCCCAATAAATCAGAATTATTTCAGATATTTTTTAAATAATTATTTTGCTATTAGACTGCAGGGGGAAAAAGACATTGCAGACACTTATATTCAAATATACTGACTGTTTGAAGTTTCTCAGATCTTGACTGTTTTGTCTGCATGATTTATCATGTGATAATTATGGCTCTTTCTCCTTGTTTGTTTGCCCCAAAAGGATTTGCTGGCACTCCTGGTTACTTGTCTCCTGAGGTATTAAGGAAGGAACCCTATGGGAAACCAGTGGATATGTGGGCTTGTGGTATGTGTTTCATATCTGGGGTGTGTTTACTGTCATGTTAATACGCTGTCAGGTTTTTTTCTTCTCTCCACCTCTTTGTGTGTATGATGAACGTGTCAAAAATCAGGAATAGTTTATATGCAGGCAGAAGTTGAATGGTACTGACTAATCAAACCAAATATGACAGTATTATCACTTATCTTTCTGTGATTACACAAGAACTGAAAGGTCAGAGCTGCTTTAACCAACACCTCAGCCTTTCATAGATGACATAACAGTCCTGAGAGAGAGAAGCTGGACACTGAGTAAACTTTCTGTCCGAATAAGTTTGTAAGCCAAAGCAGAAAACCCCAGACCAAAGAGTGGCGATAATGCTTTAATACAGTCTGCAATCACCATTAAAAAACAAAAACAACATACATAGCTTGCTGTTTCATTCAGTATTGTGATCATGGACGTGTTGATAAAGGAACTAAATGAGTATATCTTGTGGCAGTGAGAAAAATATGACTGTAAGAGAAGGCAAGTGTGTCCATTACAAAACATTGTTCTGGATAAAATATTAGTATTTGTCTGCCTGTGGCCTGTTGAGCATTAAAGAGTGTAATCATGTTCGGCATTACAATACCCATCTATGTCCAAAAGTAATCTTAACTGACCAGTGGAACACCAGATGCACTGTATAAAGGAATAGAACAGTCACACACACACTTACTTTTTTTTTCTACTGCACACCTGACTTTTCATTCTACTATAGCTTTCAGGAAAGGAAAACGTGGTTTAGCATACACTGAAGATAAAAATCACTATTCAGTTTCCTATGCCAGAAAACCCAATAAACAATCGGTAGAGTATCGTTATCGTGAATCCCTCACAAAGCTGCCACATTTAGTGTTTTCATCCAGCTGTATCGCATCATCTGGCCAATGTAGCTCTATTATTCAATTCAGCTGATAGCTAATATTCCAGTTATTGGTGAAAAGAAAATATGTTTACTCACTATTATGGCATCTTCACCCTGCTCTGCGCAATATTACATGCAAACTAGTCTGCTTTACCACATTACCACTCCATTAGCACAATACCACCGAACCTAAGCATCAGCCTCGCAAGTTGCACATGCACTCCACAGATGATTAGATATACTCCTTTGGTTGGAAGAGCAGTATCCTTTGTTTGGTCCAGATTTTCTGTCTCGTTTGAGCAGTAAAGAACTGTGCACTGATAATGTAGAAAGGACATGAATGGTACGTTCTACATGTATTCATAAAGGATTATCTGATAAAGCAGGGTCCAATCAATGTCACAGCCAAGTCAGCACCTTTTGTTGTTTTTCGCGAGGTTGGTTAATGGAGGATGGCAAAAATAGGCCTGACCCATGTTAGGTTGATTTTCCAGGTGGCATAACTTAGATAAAACAAAAAATCAGAAAAATATGTGGCTTTCATTGTGTGTGCTGAACCACGTGTTTTGTTTAATTTAAAGGTGAATACTGGCAAGTAGATATTTTCTGTATCTTTTATTGTCACTCAATAGCTACAAAGAGACTTTCCTACTGTCTACAGTCCTTAATCTTATCGACAAAGGACTGGTGTGGCTGCAGGCTTTCATTCCAACTAAGCAGGAGTCCCACCTGATTTCATTTATTTAATTAGTTGACCTTAGCCTTCAAATAACTGTTTGCTGTTTGGAGGAAAGTCTGCAGCCACAGTCCATTTGAGGAAAAGATTAAAGACTCCTAATTCATACGGTGCCCTTTAGAGTTATAGGAATTATGCAAATAAGCAAAGCTAGGCAGTAAGTGAAATTTGAGGTCAGACATGCATAGAGAGTGTATACTGTAGATTTACTGAAACATGCTGTTTGTGTTTTAAGTTTTGCAATTCTTCCCATATGCCTGGTCCTTTTATAGTTATTATATCTGGGAAGAACATGAAGAATGTTACGTCTACAAGTCTGGAGACTTTGGGGGAAATCTTTTGAATATTCTGAAACATGTGCATTTAGAATTCCCCAGCATTCAGTTCAGCAAAACAATTCATGCTATCTGTTGAATTGAAAGTCAATTTCAACATCTTGATGAAAGCTTCATCTGTGGCCAAATCTGAACCTCCTGGCAATGGCACGCTGTTATTTGACGGAAACCTCCTGGTGCTTGGCAAACTTCTGGCTGCAGCTAATCTTTACAAGATCTCTTGTGTCAACAATCCCAGGCATGGTGGTTATGATGATTTCATTCTCTGTAGTCACCAAACAGAATAACAGTGTGCATGACCAAAACCTTTCATCTCATCTCATCACTCATTGTAAATCCTGAACATCCTTATATTTGGTTAACTATTAAGTCTCTCATATCACACTAGTAGCTGCTTCATGTGTGTATCTTAGATGTATTGGATCAGTGCTAATGCATAAAGATACGAGTCACATCGCCTCACTGATGATGGAGATGTACAGGCCTACAACACGGCATAAAGTCACCTAAAGATGAGTAGGCATGTGTTATTAGTGAGTGTACAGTTTCTGCTCTGAGGACCAGAAATGAATCACGTCACACTTCTGACCAAAGATGAAATTCCAACCACAAAACTTGATAAAGCAGTACATCCATAAAATGGTCGACCTGTCTGCCCAAAGGACAGCATCAGCACAAGAGCGATTGACATCCTCAGCAGCCTAAAGAACACTTGACTTCCACTGGCTCTGAAAACAATCTATTCAGGTGATCTGGAACAAAAAGTACTGTGGAAGGATGAGCATGGTTTAACAGGAGCCTTTTCTAGGTTACAGATGTGTGATGGGGTGAAGACTGCTGGAAAGGAAATGGGTGATTTTCACTACTTACAAAGGAAGTCCTCCACTCGTTTTTGTTTTTTGTTTTTTGTGTAATATGTTTATTTTGTACTAGCATTTTTATGGGTACTGTATGATAGATGGGACTATGGGTGTATTGAATAAACTGAATCAGCATGTGTCTTTGCATTATATTCAGCTCTCTGTGTGGCCAACAGGTGTGATTCTCTACATCTTGTTGGTGGGTTATCCTCCATTCTGGGATGAGGATCAACATAGACTTTATCAGCAGATCAAGGCTGGGGCCTATGATGTGAGTTTTTACACACATTATTTTCATTTTCCAGGTTAATTTTGCCTCAAATCAGTTATATGATCTCTATATAAAGCTAATTTTTCCAGATCTCTTCACCTTTCGGTTCCTGTGCAAGGTTCCTCTTTTTATTCTGCAGCTGGAGGTTTTGCTTTCAAAATTACAACTAAAGTACTTTTAGTGGTTTGTGCTGGGGTTATTTTAAAGCCTCTGGTCAGTCACTTTCATATCTGTTGTCCCTGAACACTCCTGATGTTAGTGCATATGCAGTCTTTATACAGTGTGTACAGGTAGTGATAACTCTAGAATGTTAGAGTTTGGGCTTCCAGTAATGTTGTGGAATCTCTTTATGTGCATGATCAATAGCAGTGGAAACTCCGAGAGCGTTAAGCTGATCCTGTGTTCATGTGGAGGGGTCTATATTCGTCTCGCATTTGGAGAGGAAAAAAGACCAGTTGGTATATGACATCTTACTGTAATGTGTCCCCTAATATTCCTGTAAGAAAATTCTGTTCACTTGTGACGACTAGTGTTGATTTGTACTGTTGTACTGCATCTATGCTAAGCATTAGTAAGCAGCCTCAGAACCGCAGTTTACTGTAGGGTTTCTGCTAGTCCTTTCTCGCCAGTGGCCCAGTATTAGCAGCATAAAGCACAGTTAAGCAAGGTTTCATTCACTTTCATTAGCTCATATTTTCACACACATCCTGGACTGCATATCTGTTTCAGTTTGATTGCTTGATGAAAAGAATTTGTGTATTTAATAGGGGTGCCGGAAAAAAAATCGATTCACGTCTGAATCGCGATACTTATTAATTAGCATTTTGAATCAATCCAAATTTTCAAGAATCGATTTTTAAGAACACGTTTTTTCAAACATTTCCAACCTTACTCACAGCGCATACCGTTTGTCCAGACACGGCCTCTGTCGTGAATTGTTCCAGTGAGCGGAGGCTCCAGAACTAGCTTTTTAACTGAAGGCAAATGCTTGCACTTCGGATTTTACAATTTCCAGGTAAGGAGCTTGACATGACATATGCGGTGTGCAAAATAAAAGTCAAGTATTTCGGGAACACTTCAAATCCCCGAGCCCA
>JAQMYF010000010.1:4249714-4264184 GCA_030014195.1 Neosilurus mollespiculum | reverse complement strand
TCTGAAGTGGTAGACCCAGAAAAAGACAATCTATGTCCTATTACAGGGATTGTCCCACACAGGAATCCTGAATACTGTGGTATTGGTGAATCTGGAGATAGTGGTCTGCATAGACTGAATGAATCTGGTGAAGGTCCTCTAACATCTGATGCAAAGATCATAGAGTCAGGTGACATAGGCCGATACTCTGGGATGGAGTCAGGGCTAAGGGGTCTACTTTCTAAGTCTGATTGAAAAGAGTCAGGTGACTCTGGCCTTTCCTCAATATCAAACAAGTTTGTAAAAAATGATTCATTTTCTATTGAATTAGAAGATATTGATTCAGGTGAACATGATCTATACCCAAACCCTGGTAATGCATGATCAGAAAATAAAGATCTAAAATCTGGTATAGGTGAATCTGGAGATAGACATTCATAAGCAACCAATGATGCTACAGACTGAGGTGAAGTCCTACAACCAGAACTTATGGAACTCAAAATACTTATTTCATTATCTGAATCTGATGCCAAAGATTCAAGTGAAGATGATCTGCATCCTGTTACTGGAACAAATTCAAATAAGATTGCTGAGTACTGTGGTATTGGTGAATCTGGAGATAGCGGTCTACATGCACTACATGAATCTGGTGAAGCTCCTCTAAGGTCTGATGCTGAGATGATAGATTCAGGTGACATAGGCCTGTACTCTGGGATGGAGTCAGGGGTAAGGGGTCTTGATTCGAATTCTGATTGAAATGAGTCAAGTAATTCTGTGTTTTGTTTGGCATCAAACATGTCCCCAGCAAACGATTCTTCTTCTATTGAATTAGAACATGTTGCTTTGGGTAAACATGGTGTGTATCTAGAAACTGGCAAACTATCAGGACTACTACAAGGAGGCTGTATACAAGAGTTAGATGATAATTGTCTATCTTCATCTGTTTTCACACTGTATGCAAAAACACTATTATATGGGCAGAACATTTTACCTTTGTACTGGTGATCATGCACTTTACTTACAAGATTATGAGCTTTTCTTTTATTGGTCACAACCTCACTCTCCTTAGTTGAGACTGTTTCAAGATTAATAAGGTTTTGGATTTGCCCAGTTATACTAGGCCTAACTTCTGACAAACCAATTGTTTTTAATTCATGATTGGACTTATTTGGACCTGTGCTTAAGGTTTGGACTTCTACTTCTTTTAATGTCATACTTGATTGATCTTCGTTGGGACTCCTACATCTATGTGTCAAAGCACATTCAACCTGTTCAGGTAGCTGAGAATTCCCTTTTTCTTGCGTTAGATTTTGTGACAACTTTTTTATTTGTCGACATTTTTTATCAGGTACCTTAGCAGTTAAATCTAAACTCAGTGATGTTGTGAGGTTTTTAGAGGAGAGCTTATTGGATGGTAACTCTTTTTCATGTTCCAGGTGTGCTGTGTGTTTGCTTCGATGTTTAGTAGAATCAGAACGTAACACACCCTCTAAGCAGTTGTCAGTTTCCAAAATCTCAGAGGATTGCTGCCTGAAACTATGGCTTGGAAACAATTGAGGCTCTGCTTCTGGTGTAAGAATATTTGAAAATTCTATCTGCAATAAAGACTTTTCATGGACATCATAATCAATCCCTTTCTTTTTATATTCATGTTCTCTTAAATCTGGTGAAATAGATTCAGGGACATTTGGCGATGATCCTGCGTCTGGCAAAGATGTCTGATTCTCAAACAGTATTCTGGGTGGTAAGATTAGCTCATTCTCTCTATCTGACAGAGCTGATTCAAATGATACAGATGAAAATGAATCAGGTGACACAGGTCGACATTCCTCTGTAAATATCACAGGTGAAATAAGCTCACATTCTCTGTCTGAAAGATCAGAGTTTGTTGATGCAAAACTACATTCTTTTACAGGCATAATTGCATATACATTTTGAACAAAGCTAGGTAGCGGTGAATCAGGGGAAAGGCATTCACTGACTGATGCAACTGATTCAGGAGGTAACGGCCGACCTTCAAACAAGCTTTCTGAAGGCAAATCACACACTAAATCTGTAATCTCAGATTGAGGTGATGATGAAGATACAGAGCCCTTTACTTGTGTAAAATAGTGAGATACCTCTGGCATAAAACAAGGTATTGGTGAATCACAAGAAAGTGACTTATACTCATTCAATGATACTGTTGATCCAGGGCCAGATGATCTATCCACAAATATATGAGGAGACCATGGGCTACGCCCAGATTCCAGGGGACTCTCAGGGGATAATTCTCTCTCAAACATGTCAAAAGTAAAGGACCCCGGAGAAAAAGATCCATTCGATTCAGGTGTAAATGACCTACGTTCAGTCTGTGATCCTGGTGAAATTGCTCTCTCTATTTCATCAGTAACCATATAAAAAGATCTTTGTGGACAGAGTTGAGTGTTTGATTCATGTGCTTCAAAAGAGTACAACTGATCTGAGTCAGCAGAAATCCTAGGAATGTCCATATGCACAGTATATTCTGGTGCTGCATATTCACAAACTGGTGGTAGAGGTGAATGTGGTCTAAAATCTGGTATGGGAGAATCGGCAGAGAGCAATTTCTGTTCAATGCCTGATCCTACAAATTCAGGAGTGCACACTCTTAATTCATCTATCAGCATGCATGATTGTAATGAGGCTGATCTGTACCCAAATGGAATTGGAGAGTCTAGTGGTAGTGAAATGGTGGACTCGGGTGATGAGGGCCTATATTCTTGTGAATATATTTCCAAGTCAGTTTCATATTCAGATACAGAAATTGGTGATGCTGACCTAAACTCAGCTGGAGATGATCTTGCATGTAACAGGAAAATATCCTGCATTAAAGGTTCATAGTCAGAACACTTTGTCTCAGTCTGGAGAGTTGTTGCTCTAAGCTTCAAGTCATGTATTTGTACTTCAGATTCAGTACTAAGTTTAAAAGTTTGTGACTCATCCATGATAGGATTTGATAAAGATTTAGTCTGCCCAGTTGCTGAGTCAAGTGACATCAGAGTAAGGGTAGAGTCAATATTACTTGCTACAAGTTCACTCTCATGCCAAGGCAACAGCTGTTCTGGGGGTGAATTCCAAAGGGTCTTAGTGTTTTGCAGTTGCTCCTTGGCAGAAATATTTGTGTTGGTTGTTTCTGAAGATAAAGCAACAACCTGATTAACATTTAAGGTCTCAGGTGCATCTACTCTGTTCACAGTGAAGACCTCATGTTCATATGATTCAAAACTTCTGGCAACTATGTTAATATCTTTGCCATGAGTCTTTGCCAAAACATAATCTTCACCAAAGAGGGCTCTGTAGAATTTATCAGAAATCTCTTCAACATGACGCATCATGTACTCATCATTTGGCCTTTGGTTACTTGGCAGCTCAATTTCAGATTTTGCCTCAGCTTTTGGGATTGGTATTTCCTTCTCGCAGTGAGGATTTTCTGTTATTGATGAAACCTGTGCTAGTGTGGCTTCATCAGAAACCGTTTTGTTTGATGGCTGCATGAATGAAAGTGATGTAGAAGATGCATTATGGGAAACATGTTCCTCAGGTACTTGTTTAAGCTCCACAGAGAGCTCTCTGAAATCTGCCTCACTTTGCTCAGATTCCATCAATGTCTCTTCAAAATCTGTCATTATTATTTCTTTCTGCTTCTCTCTGCAGTCTTTGGGTAATTCAGTGGCTGTAAGGCTCTTTTCAATGTAGGTATTAGTTGTGGTGTGCTCAGGTTGACCTCCAGCTGCTCCTAATTCTTGTAGAGTCTCGTCATGAATGGGATTTAACTGCTGTGATGTAATTTTTGATGCTGGTTTGCAAACAACTCTCTCTTTGTAAATTGGGCCGTATTGTTGAGAGTGGAGCATCCATGGTGCAGTTTTATACAATGTAAAGAAGGGACTTACTTTTTTGACAGTGCCAGGGAACTGTTGTCTTAGACCAATCATCTCTACACCAGACACTGTTGAGCCTGCAGCCATCCTGTCAATTAAAATTATTTTTCAAATAAGGTAGGTTAATGTTATTGGTTTGAAGAATGCAAAGTTATTTTTACTGACTCACTCTTCAGCTTGATCTGCCTTCAGCTGTGACTTCTCTTTCTGGGTATCTTCAAGTGAAGATACACTAGAAGAGAGATCCTCAGCAGATACTAATGGAGGCTGATGGTCAGACTTTGGCCTTCTTAAAGTAAGCTCTGTGTGGCGGACTGGCTTAGGGCTGTCAATATCCTCATGAAGAGCAGAGAAACCTGGATGGAATATAACATGTCATTTTGGCTTTAAAAAGGCAATACATTGGGGGTTACAAATTCAGCAGTAGGTCCTCATGATTACCCTCACTGTGGTCTAGTGACATAGACTGCTCCATTTCTGCATAGGTATGTGATGAGGGATCCTGAGTGGACTGTACAAGCTTTGCTTTGGTAACATGTACAATGTCCATACGGTTAATCTTTGTGAGCTTTGAGATCAAAATGCTTTCTGTGGATAATTTGAAAAGATTAAACACGTTAAATCTGCAAGTAGTTTATGACCATTCAAATGTGAGATTTCAGCTAACATCAATAAATATTGTCTTTTTAAGATATATTATTTTGCGGTGACTACCTACAAGTCAAGACAGCTCTCTGTCGACATTGTTATTATGACTTACAGTACAGTGAGACTTCTAAAAAGTCATGGTTTTCATTAGTGAATACTAAAACTAATCAGCTAATTACTTACATTAGACTTTAATACAATACTTGTAATAATTGTATCTAGGTGACTTTGTTATTCCCTTATACAACGTAATTAATAATCCTACCTGTGGCATTTTCCCCCTCTCTTTTTGTCCATCGCCTTATAAGTGCATGACTTTGGTCTTGTAACGAGTTTGGATTTTTCACTCTTATCTCATTGACCTGCTCTTCATCAAAGTCAAGTTCACGAGCCAGCTCTAAATGAATAGAATGCATACCAAAGTTTGAAAGAAAAGACCAAACTACACAGAGTACTGCTTTAATTTTAAATTAGTAAAAGCTAGTTTGACTTACTGAGGTCAGAGTTTTCTTTAAATAATACATACATTAATTATGAATAGCAACCAAAGGACATCCAACATACTGTGTGTTATTCATATCATCTGACACCTTACTGAAAGCAAGTAGTAAACCCATCGGCAAACACATGTAATGTGTGGTTTTAAAAAAGGTTCGCTAGAGGTATATGGGCTATGGGTGGTGTATGGATCTTCGGGTCATGAATCATTGTCAATAATCCTGTGATATCCCCAAATACTACTGCTGCTTTTACCTGTCCAACTGAAACCAAGATGATCAGCAATTATAGCCAATCGTCCTTTCTTCCTGTAAAGTTCATCCTGTGGATCCACTGCAAATGCCAGGGTCAAGACACATAAAGTGTTATCACCAAAACACATACTAAAGAACTAAAAAAAACAAATAAATAAACAAATAAAATTAAATTTAAAAAGCCTAAAATTTTAATAGAACACTCACAAAACGGTAATATTGATCACTAACATACATAAAATGTAAACGAAATACAGGTAGGTGACAAATGAAAAGGGGAAAAAAAGCTACTAAAAAAGTGTTAAGATACTGAACGGTGCCAAAATGTCTTTAATGCCACATGTATCTGGAATTTTATTAAAGGGATAGAAAAGCACATTTTCTTTGTTTTGCCTTTGTGCCTTGTGGATGGGGCACTGTCATCCTATAAGAGATCACTCCCATCTTATTTTAACTCTTATTCTTATAAGGTGACAAATGGACATAAACCATGCTAGCAAATTTTCTCCTACAGAATAATAAAGCTTCCAGTTTTTTCCCATTTAATTTATCACCCATCTGTATATAATCACTGGCTTTCTCTTGCCTTTAAACAATCATCACTTTTTTATATTTTGTGTTTGAATTATATTTGAATTCTAAGCAAAAATGATCAAACATTAAAATAACAACAATATTGTGATCAGCTAGATTAGCAGTAATTAGGTAGTATTTTCACTATACATTTTAATTTCAGACATTTTCTGAGAATACTGTAAGGGTTCATGTTTATTCTATGAACTATAGTACACTGCAGGGAATTTCTTGGGGAATATTTACATAGGAAGGCAACCAACATTCCATATGTGTATAAATAAATGTATAAGTGCATTGCAGCAGCCATTTCAGCATGCTTGGAGAATTAAATCTTTAATACACACTAGCATTTTTAAAATTGACTTATTAAAATCATTGTTGACAATACTCTAACACATACAAGGAAAGAAGACAGACACAAACACAACTCAAAAGTCACAAAAGCACCAGAAAGAGTTGAAGCTTTAACTACAAGACAAAGAGGCAGCACCTTCATTGCTAACGTGCTGAGGCAGATGAGAAAGAGAGAGAATGGGCCCCTTATGATGGGGATACCTTGACTTTGGACTTGGGCTTTATCAGCAGGGATTCTTTCCATCTGCGTCTCAACAGGGTCGTCCCATCGAGGCCTAATGACCAATGGGTCCTCAGGAAGAGGAATCGGCATGTCAGGGAAAGGCTCACTTTCTATTACTGAGACATCTATGGTGCTGCTTTCATCGTCCGACATGGCAGCTGCCTCCTCTTTCTCTTTTTCTGCTTGGGCCAACCTCTCCACTAGCTTAGCTGCCTCATCACTAATTTCCTCAAAAAAATCAATAGACTTCTTGCGTCTCTCAGCTGGCTGATCTTTTTTGCCAGTCGCAGTGGTATGAGTTGGTTGACCAGGCTTTCCCCTAACAGGTAGCTTCGATGGTAAAGTCTTATATTTGCTGGGCAACTCAGTACCGGCTGGACGACACTGGTCCTTTTTTGCTGGTTTCTTTGTAGAATCACTTTCACAGAAGCTCTTGGCTTTGATAGACCTTGTCACTCTGGAGCTCACAGAGGGACCTGTGTCTGTCTCAGATTTTCTCCTTGTTTCAGATTTTAGAGGCAATTTAGACTTTTTTTCCTTTGGAGATTTAGCAGATAGATCATATCCTGTCTCCGATTTGTGGGAAATAGCTTTTATGGGTATTCTTGATTTTGGCTTTTCTTCCTCTTTAGAGATCTTTTTTTTTAAAGATGCACTTTTACCTTTAGAGTCAGGCTTTGTTTTTGAATTTGATATAATTTTGGAAGTTTGGGGTGTCTTTTCAGGGGCTTTTGGTAGTTCTATCACTGAGTGTTCATCCTCTGGGGATGAATCTGAGGACTCTTGGTCCTGCTGGGAATAAACTGATCTGGTTACTGTTGACACTGCTGTCTGGACATCAGTTATGATAGTGTCTGAAGAACAAAGATCAGTCCCAGAAGCACTATCTTCAACTAACTCTTCTCTTTTTATTTCTACAGCTTCTTTTGCAATGTGGTTTTTACTTGTTTTATGTGAAGCAGAATCAGTCAATTTAACAGAAATTGTAGAATGTATGGCATCTGAGCTAGAAGCTATACCTGGTTGATCATCTTTAGATGTGCAGGGAAGGGATATATCTGTAGCTTCTTTTAAAAATTCCTCATTGTCTTCTGGTTTAATCTGCACTGTGAGATTTATGGCGACCTCTTCTTCTGCTCTAGTAGTCAAGTCTGCTTCAGGTTCTTCAGCAATATCCTCTATAAGTGCCTCTTGAATTGGTTGTTCTCCTATTTGAAAATAAGCAAAGCCTTCCTCCTCATATCCCCTTTTGGTCATGTCTATTGCGCCACTTCTAGTCATTTCAAATAGTTTACCCTCTTGAAAGAGAAATGGGTTTTGTTCGCTCGTTGGCGTGCCTTCCTCGGTAGGTGTCCTTCCTGGTGTGGTGTCTGGAGTTGCACCTTGGGACTGTCGGTCTACTGCCAGCCCCAAAATCTTTTGCTCTTCTTCTTTGACCCGTGCCGCAAAGGCTTCATCATCTTCCCTGATGGTGTTCCAATTGTCTGCTAGAGTTTTTGCAGTTACCCCTCTAGACTTTGTTTTAGGCAGATCTTCCTCCAAATAATCTTCTTCAGTATCATCATAAACACATATTTCTGGTTTAAATGTTTCCCTAGCTAGCCCAATAATGCTAGACAAAGAATCAGTTTCAGCCCTTAAATTGCCCCTGCATAATGCTAGGTCGGGTGTTCCTTCAGGTTTTATGTTATCACCTTTAACATCATCTGTTACATTACCTTCTATCTGACTATGTGATGTGCTATAAACTCCTTGATAAACTGGTTCATATTTGTGTTTTCCACTCTTATCATCATACTCACTTTCCCTTCTCTGGCTCTCCTCTTTTAGTTCAGGAGGTATATTTACCAACCCTTCATTGCATAACAATTGTTTGTTGCTATGTTCTAACTCTTCTATACTAAGTGACTGCAGTTCCTTTTGTAGAGGGAACTGATGGGCTTTTGCTGTGTGCTTTTCTGAGACAGACTTAGGTCCCTCCATTGCTGATTCATCTGTTGATGCTGCAGTGTGGATCATGTCCTCAGATGTTTGAGGGATCTCATGCACACCTGCTGGAAAAGGAGAGGGAGGTTGTACTTTAATAGTAGGTTCAATAGATCGTGCTACCTCTGACCCTTGTTTTGTCTCAGTAGGCCCAAGGCCATCCACTGAGGTTGTTTCAACTTTGAATTCTGGCCCAATCAATATGATGTTTTTATGCCCTCTTTCAGACTCATTCATGGTCTGAGAGAAGATATCTTTGCTAGTGCCCTTTCTGCCCCTTTCGTCTTGTTCCATCTCAACAAATGTTTTTATTTTGGCAGCCATTTTAAACATCTCTTCCTCAGGGGTGAATTTCCTCTGGGTCATGTCACACTCCAACATATCTCCCACTGAATCCTCAGGCATGACAGATGGAATTAGGAACATGGATAGGACCATAGGGTCTGGGTTTTGGGGATTGAGTTTATAACTTACCTCTTCAAAACTTGTGGTGTCTGGGGGAAAAGGACTCTTACCCGATCTAATCAGCTGAGATGTCTGCCCATTACTGTCATCGTCGAAACTACCCTCCTGGTCTTTGGGGAGTCTATGCAAATTTTCTGGGGGTAACTCAGGAGCTTTGGAGGATGTTGGATGCCCTGCAGTCACACTGGGTTGCTCTAGTGTAGGAGGCAAAGCCATGATGTTCTTTTGCTCTACAGGGCTGCTTTCTAGAGAGTCACAGCATGGGGAGTCTTTAGTTGGACTAGGTTCAATTGAATCTGGGGATTTATGGGAGGAGTTGTCTTCCATAAGGGGGCTACCTTCTAATGAGTCCTTATGACTAATGGTTATTGAATCATCAGCTACTGGACTAATGGTCTCTGGAGCTTGATGTCTAAGGAGCAATACTAAGCCACTAGGACCCTGTGTACCAGCCCTCGTAGTCAGGTAGTCAGCTGAGGTTGATAGTTGTTGAACATCTGATGGCTCTTCATCACTCAAAAAACTGTCTTTTGTTTCAGAACCCCTTTTCATTAGTTTTCGTGACTTTGGTGGTTTAGATGATGTCAAAACAATGCCCTCATCAACAGATAGTTTTTCTCCACTAAATTTAACAGTTTTGCCTTGTGAAGCAGACAGAGACTCACTTTTAAAAGGACAATCCACTGCATTTTTCACAGGCAAGCATCCAAGAGTTGTGGCCGATGCCTGATCATCAGCTGTCTTTGCATGAGTGAACGAAAGATCAGACGTACTTGTCTCATCTTTGGCTGTTGCTGTTTCTACTTTTGAGAGCTTTCCATCTATATATTGACCTGGTTGTTTGGGTGATGATGAAAGGCTTTCAGGACTTGTGTCCAGAGTTTCTGCCATGCCTTCATGTTTGTCACTGTCCTCAGAGCTCATGTGGACCTCGCCTTCACCTACACTGGCACAAGGGGAAACACTTTGCCCTTCAATTTTGTGACTGGCAGAGCTGTCACAAAGTGCATTTGGGCCACTAGAAAGTTGAGCCATTCTAGTATTCTGTGTTACTGTAGAAGCCAAATTTCTCTGTACTGTAGGCTCTGCTGATTGCAAGGCAGAAATATCCTCATCTTGTGTTTGAGGGATTTTAGGTTCTTGATCGAACTGAACATTTTCTTCTTGTTCTGTTTTTACACTGGAACTCAAGTTTTGAGAATGTTGTATCTCTGTGCTGATTTGGTCATCACCTTTTATAGTTTCAAGTGAATGTTCTTGTACAAGTGATGATGACTGAGACTGGGAGTGTGTGGTCGCCTTTTTTTGAACTGCTTTTATTTGCTTTGGTCCAGAACTTGCTTTATGCTCAAAAAGTCCAGACTTTGCCTTTGAAGGGTCTTGTCCTGTCTGAAATGCCCTCATGAGCTCTTTTACTGACATAGTCTCTTCTGGTCTCTCTGACTCATTTTTTGGTGATTTTATGGGTACTTGTGTTTTTTTAGCAGTCTGTGTTTTTAACTCTTTCAAAACAGGAGTTGTTTTTTTCTCTGAAGACCCAGGAGAGGGTTTGCTCCCAGTCTGCTTGCGGCCTCTTTGTTCCTCCTCCACCTTTTTTTGAAGAGCTTTAACTTTGTCTTTAATTGAGCCGATGGGCGTTTCCTCAACTACTGGAGATACAGGTGACTTTTTTTGGTTTGAGGGAGCATGTAATAGGCCATCATCGCTATGTTTTTTTTCTGGTTTGTCACTAACAAGACTTTTTTTTGTAGTGAATACACTGGGCTCATCACTCTGTCCATGAGGTCCTTTTCTTCGAATGGGCTTTTTCACATCAGCCACATGTATTTTAGTATCTTTGATCACAGTTGGAATGATTTTTTTGCCACCCTTGCGCAGAACAACTTCAGTGAACTTTTCCTGTACCACACTCTCCTGTATTGCAGTTCCAGATGTTACAGATGTTACACCTTTTGTTGTCTGTGATGCTCGGCTACCTCGAATATCCTTAAGAAGTGCCTCTTGGGTCTCAAAAGCTGCCATCATTTTGGCCTCCTCAATTTCGCAGTCTGAAAGAAGAACCCACTCCTCATCCTTTTTATATGGACGGCTTTCTGCTTCTGCTGAATCTTCATATGTTCCACTCCTTAGAATTTCATTAACTTTTTCCAAATCCTCTTTTACCTTTTCCATTATTTCAAAAGGCTCCCCTGACACCTCCTCCACCCCTTTCTCTAGACTACCCCCATGCATAGAGTTTGACTTTTCAGAGGAATCAGTGGTCAGAATTGCAGTCATTTTGATTAGATCTTGTTTCATCTCTGACACCTCAGAGAGTAAATCTGGGCTTGCTAGGGCAGGAGAATCTCGAATCAACTGAGATTTCAGGATCGATGTCTCTGTAGAATTTTCAGTATCTTCGTCATCTTCCATTTACAAGGAGGACATTTAAGGAGCAAATTAAACAAAAATTTAAATTAAAGGGAACAAAGATTTGAAAAAGAGGTCAGGTTTGGATTTTCACGAGATTTCAAGGAACAGAAAAGGACTGAATATTGTAAAAGTGAAGTGAAGACCAGAAGGACAGACAACAGACTTAGAGGAATGAATAACAACTGCAAAGCAAATAATAGCCAAATCTTAGGGCAATAAGCAGGAAATAACTTGCTTATCTGAAGTCTGCATAAAAGCACATTCACACATTCAAGACAATGGGAAAAAACAACTAAATTAACAAATTAAAAAAAAATTTAAACTTATACGTTGGAGGACCAACACAGATAAACATTTGCTCAAGTAAACTCATAACACAACTCAGGTTTAAATTTTAATTAATAAGACAGAATAAAGTAAAATATAAAATGTATGACAACTTTTTTTAAGTTTCCAAAAGAAAGCCAGTGATGTGTAACAAGATTTTTTCTAGAAATAAAGTGATAAAAGTAATGAGATGTTTCTTATGTCTGTGAACTAGTCAAATTTATATTAAAAGTTAATTAAAAAAAAAAATAATAATAATAATAAATAAACTGATTTAATGCAATGCAGAGGGTCATGTTAACCAAGCTATCAAATTAAAAAAAAAACAATATTGTTTGAACCCATTCCAAACAACTTTCACACACACTTAATGTAAGTCAAGTTATTTCCATGCAAAGCTTGTTTACTTCTAATAGGTAAGAGTCTAGTAGGTACTGATTCCAGCCCATATAAGCACTTAAAAACATCAGTACAAATTAATTACTTTGATAACATACTAATTTGATGTTAGTAAGATGTGTAATCAAGGCCAAAAGTTTCCATACACCTTGTGTAAGTTAACTTTTTTACATAAGAGGTCATCTCAAAATAATAGCTAAAGGGCACATTTATTTTAGCTTATTTAACTTTATCAGACTTTCAAAGGGTTTAATTTTTAGTTGGATTTTTAGTTGGCCTTCCATAAATCTGTCACTAATCAACTGTTTTAAAATTACCTCTGATGTAAATAATGTACATGTGCTAATTGAGCTGCCGAATATTGTGAAATGTATAGTAACATGAATTCAGTGGAGTTAAGAAAGAGTGACACATAGATAGATAGATAGATAGATAGATAGATAGATAAATAAAATGTGTGCCTATGGGATACTACAGTAAACACATAGAAAGGAAAACTATTTTGCTTTGCAGATTGTTATTATATTTGATGGTGATTGGAAATCTATTTATTGACATAAACATCACATATGAGTTGATTTTAATGCTGTGCAATCATATAGGGATGTGGGAAGGTACTTTACATTGGAATTGGTTTACCACATACCACAGTACCACAGTATATACAGATACTGCTGTATATATGCCTGAATTATATAAAAATTATATATATATATATATATATATATATATATATGATGCAGATATCTGTTGTTATATAATAAAATGTAATACATTGAAATTGTGTTGCTTTTGTTTTTTGTATACAATATTCATTAAGCATTTATGGAAAGAGTTTTGGGTGTCATTTACAATAGAGCAATAGAGCAGTCATCTCAATATAACAATATGAGCAGGTAAAAAGCACAATATATCACTCAATAATAAATAAAATTAATAAATAAAATTTTGTGGTCACTGACAAATTTATTATGCTATCTTCATTGTACTAAAAATAAATAAAAAAATAAGCAGCAACCTACCCTGTAAAAAAAAACTACCAAGAAAGCTATGAGAATAGAGTCACCAAGTGTCAGATTCACCTGAAGGCATTAGCATTATTAATATAAATAATAATTGTACCCTGCAACACCCTTAGCACCTCTACTTCCCACATCCTTATAGGGAACATAGTGGAAAATGAGCAAAAGCTTTAAAAGATTATACTGTTCTTTTTTGACAAAAAATAGTTTGTAAGTTTTGACAAGCTGCAGGCGGGTGAAATGGGACGCTGTGCAGCACGTCATTAAAATTCTTATAATTACTAAATTATGAATGCCATATTATGTCACACACTCTTTCGATAGTTAATCTGCATGAGACTTGGTTAACTTGTTAAATAAAAGACAAATTAGAGCTAAAAAAGGTAAATGTCTTACATTTTCCAAGCGATCGGCTAGTCTGCAAAAATAAGCAAGTAAAATAATTGTGATTAGTTGTAAACTACTGGCTGGATACAAACATTAATAACAAAGAATTAAAACAACTGAGATGCTCATAAAGTTGTCATAAGAAGAGCGAGCACAATGGGCAAATCTAGAAATAGATTTTGTGAGTAAGAAAATATGAATCTTGATATGGATGTGAATAAATATGATACTACAAATACATTTAATTTAGTATATGGTGCTAGTTCAGCAGTTAAAGCTTCAAGCATTGTTATGTGCTTAAGCAAGGCCCTTTATCCCTAAACTTTTCAACTATAGCCTGTCTCAGTTGTAAGTTGCTAGTGATAAAAACTTCACACATTGAATAAGTAAAATGTTAGTAGAAATAACATATGCTGCTTTAAAGCTCAGTCCATGAAGATCTGTTTACATATGCTTCATTTTAGAAAAATATAAAAATCTGTAACTCTGTAAACATGTAACACATTTTGTAACAACCCTTGAAAAAAATGGCATTTTTTAGTCATTTAGTCATGACTAAATAGCTATCTACAAGTAATTAAACTATATAACTTCTCAGTATAAAATTTATATTATCCCCAAGGACTATGCCTTTTATATTTATTCTATGGAGCACAGGAGGGACACCGAGGGAAAAAATTTCGTGGAGGAAAAAGTTTGAAAAACTTTTGCAAGGACCCTTCATCTTTGGTCAATTTACTTCTGTGTCAGTTTGCTTCCAGTTTAGTTACCATGTTCACTGCATAGAGATCTACTACTAAAAGGATAGAGTGGACATCTCCATTGGTTAAACCACACCAAAATATGTCAGCCAATCTGTTATCTCAGTGAAGTAATTATGCAGTGTTTACAAAACTAATATCTACCTACTGTATCTACCTATCTATATTTATACCTGTAGAATATGGCAAATATTATCTCGTTCATTCATTTTCTGAACCGCTTAATCCTAAATAGGGTCGCGGGGAGGCTGGCGCCCATCTCAGCCGACTCTGGGCG
>JAQMYF010000010.1:4209374-4222431 GCA_030014195.1 Neosilurus mollespiculum | reverse complement strand
ATGGCTGATTGCCCAACGTTACAGGGTGCCCTCATGTCTGCCTTCCTTCTGGTTTCTCTCTTTTTAGTTATGCTGTCTCTATAGTTAGTCATGCTGGAGTCCCTGCCTGCACCCAGCACTAATAAACTCTTCTTTTACCATTTCACTGTTGTAAGAATACCTAACAACCTCTCTTCATTACCCCCTCCTCTCTCTTTGTGTTTTGCTGAGGTACACATGCTACATCTTGGAAGCTGGTGATCCTGATCCTTCTGCTTTCTGAGTCCTGTGGTCTGTCATGGTGTGCTGATGCTGGCTGGAGTTCTCATCTCAGAAGCCCCTCGCTCCTGCTGATGAAGATCCACATGGGCTTAGATCTGCACTCAGCGACTTTGAAGATGACTTTTCACTGCTGGTGATATAAACTCTCTCTCTGCAATTATTTAGGACTTACACTTGTGGTATAACCAACCGGACTACATGTTGGACTGTAATGAAATTTTTCTTACATGGTTTGTATTTTATGGTTTTACCCAAATGAGAATGGGTTTCCCTTTTGAGCCTGGTTCCTCTCAAGGTTTGAGGGAGTTGACAGAGGAAACCCGTGCAAGCACCGGGAGAACATGTTTGTTAGCCACTCGGAATAATGTCTATAATGCCCCAGATATCAAATTAATCAGATTGCGCCATTCTCATTTATTCATTCACCAAAACGCTTAATCCATATGAAGGCTGAAGCCTATCTCAGCAAACTTTGGGCAAAGGCACTATACAACCTGAACAACTTGCCAGTCCATTGCAGGGCAACACACATAAACAGTCACATTCACATCTAGTGGCAATCTGTAACCACAAAATAGTCCAATGTGCATGCCTTTGGACTGTGGAAGAAAACCAGAATACTCAGAGGAAACACAACACACTGAGTACATGCAAAGTTCACAAAGAAATGTCCTGGCCAAGCCCAGGACACAAACCCAGAACCTTCTTGCTGTGTAGCAGACATGAAACCACCACACCAACATGCCACCCTATGTCTCTTTCAGTATGTACTAATACTGAGCCGACGGAGTATGTAAGCCGATACAGTTGACAACTCAATCACTACTGCTACTCAACCCAAAAATAAATCAAGACAGTTTTGTTGCATTATCAGTCAGTGTTTTATTTTTATGTACCTTTAAAACTATACACGTCATCTTATGAAAACAGTGGCCAATTAACAATAACATTTTAGGAATGATAATGAAAAATTTTGCTACATTTACCATAGTCAGCTAACTAAAACTTCTGGCTGAATTACAGAACCAAGTACATTTCAGTAACAATTTTTCAGCACTATAAATGTGGCTAAAAAAAAATAATTACAAATTTTACTATACTATTCACAGTGAGGAATTTAATAAAGATTAAATTAAATATTTTGTGCCTTTGGTGACAGACATTCAAACATATGCATGGATTGATGTATGAACCACTTTCTCTAAAGTATGATGCGTTACTCCACGCATTGGGGAGTTTTCTTTTAGACAGCTAATCAGTATTTAAATGTGCCCTTCTTTGTACATGTGTTTGTATGTAGATATGATATGTGTATATTGGCATTTCATGGTACGGTCAGTGAGAAGGAACCATGTTCTTAATAACAGGCTCTCTGTTGAGATATGTAGCCCAGTAGACAAGATTAAAGCTGCCAAAAAGCACGGGGAAGATGATGCGGGACATGCGGTCGATCTTGCTTACGCTGTTGAATGTCTTCTTGCTCTCCTTAGTCAGGGGCTGAACCTTAGTGGGCTCTGCTGGAGCACTCTTAGAAATGGTGGGCAAAGCTGAATCTTTACTGACGTAGGGAGCATAGTTGGCAACGGCAACTGCATAAGCATTGTTTTTCTTCATAACAGAGCTCTCTTTTATCTGTGGAAATGTTGCTCAATTAATATATGATTTAAATTATTAAATCAGATTCTTAAACTAGCCAGTTAACCTGTGTCTACATGATGTTATGCACTGCACTCTTTCTACATAATATGCTGGTGTTTCTATGAATGTGGATGATGAGTGTATATTTTAACTTATTTACATTAATTAAAAATATAAATGCAACAGCTAAAATTTATAAAGTGACAGTCAAAAGGGTCAATGTTCAAATAGCATGTTCAATTTCAATAGCATGTGTAACCACCATCTACATTCTGTAGTGTCATGCAAGTCTGTTTTAGGGACTGACTATCTGAGATATTAGAGATTGAGGCTTGTCGAATGTTGTCTATTTCCTCCACAACAGCTGTGCATACTTTACTCATATTCCTAAGATAGGAACATGGGCAGGTATGCAGTCGATTAGCTGTGGCAAACTGTTGGAATTTACTTCTAAGGCTGCATATTGTCGAATAACGAATGATTACAGCTTTAGCAATTTTGTGAATTGGCATGCCAACTTCCAACATACAAACTGCCCTCTCCCTGTTAACTTTTGCATTATTGTGATGCAACATAAAAAGTGCCTGTATTCTAACGACACTGCTCAGGTAGTGTTTCAGCTGGCCACACCTGTCTGTTGGATAGATTATTTAGTATGGGTTTTAGTGAGGAAATATTTTTTTCATTTCAAACCCAAAATCAGTGCACATCTATAAATAAATAACAACGTAAACTCACTATTTAAAAAAAAAATCCCCATATTTAAGATGTTCCAAATTACACTTTGTTTAGTATACATAAAATTGTTTGCCCAAAACCCCTAGTCATCAATCAAGATTTTTTTTTGCACAGTAACACCGTATAAAATATAACCTTTCAAGGTCTTAAAATGAATAAAAATCATAAGATATAGAAACTCAACTGAATTTTCTATTCAGTAATTCACACCAGGGCTGTGCAAAATTCAGAATTTCAGAATTTAATTCAATTCAATGAATGAATTTGAATTGACTTTACCCTACAGGATGTTGAATTGAATCTGAATTGGAATTACAGGAAGTGAAATTGAATTCATTGCAATTCAGAGAAATTCATTCTTATCACATATCAGTGAGAATGTGATACTTTTGACATACATTTTTCTTACAAATGGAAGTATAGACACTAACATTAAGCATACATTCCCTTAATGTTGAATAATTAGCAATATCTTCATTACAAAGTAATCAAATGAAACAATGTTTTGGTAAATGCAATTATCATTTATTTAGGTACTTTACAGGGTAACATCGCATCTAAAGGTTAACAGTTACTCAAATGTTTCGTCATTTGAGGTGGCATCATTGTGGTCTGAATATCTTGCCTTCAACACTAAATATCCTCTCAACAGGTACAGAGGAAGCAGGTATGGCCAGATATTTATATGCAAGTACAGCTAGGTTTGGGAAACTGTTTTGGTTCTCTTTCCAGAACCATAATGGATCTGCATCCTCAGACAAACATGGTGTACTCAAGTAAACTGGAAGCTCATGTGAGGCTGTGTCAATTGGGACAGCAGTTGTTTGAGTCTCCATGTAGGAAAAGAGTCTGAAGCGTTTCCTTGTTTGAATACTAATGTCAGAGGTGGCACTGACTTTTGGACAGACAGACTCAACTTCTGCAGTGAGGAGATTTTTGATTATGATCTGTTCTTCACCATTACAACAGCGTAGTTTAAATCTTGGATCAGGCATTGCAGCCAGCTAAAAGCATTCCATATTCTCCAATTTTACTAGTCGTCTCTCAAGTGAGGTTTGTAAGGTGGACATAACCTTTTTTTCACCAGTCATCTTTGCATCTTTGATTGCATGTCTCAGTCCTCTAACACAAGGAATAACAAAGCTTGTTGTGACAGCTTTCTCTGCCTGACAGCGGTCCGTGACTTCCTCAAAGGGTTCTAACACCTCACAAAGTTCCTGAATGATTTTTAATTCATATGCTGATAGTTGAATTGTGCAGTGGGACTCAGCAAGGACATCATTTGGAACTTTAAGGACTGACCTCAGCATCTTCAACTGGCTATTCCAGCAGGTGACATTAGCAGGTTGAAGTTTGTGCATTCCCTCCAGGAATTCTGTTGCATGGGTAGATTTATGGCAAAAAGTGACAAGTTTCTGGACCTTGCCCAGGTGGCTTTTTATTGATCCAGCGTCCTCTAAGGCATCACGCACTACCAGTTGGAGATGAGCAAAGCAAGATAGTTTATCTGGTGGAAAGCACATAATTTCCTCTTCTACATTGACCTCTTCTAGATCACAGGAGTTATTTTCCTCATCCTCACTCTCACTGTTAACATGAACTGGTGGAAACAAAATGAATGCCTTTATCATACTGGATGCATTGTCAGTTACAATGAATGACATCATCATAGACCTAGTAAATATTTTCATCTGTGTGTCTCTCTTTAAAATGCTGACAGCTCAGCATTATGCTGTGCAAATTGAAATCAACCAGGAAATGGCCTGTCATCCCAAAAAAGGACCTCAATGATCGATTTTGTCAGCTTTGCCATTAGCTAGATATGCTTTTATAGAATCCAAGTGTTGTGGAATAAGGCTCTCTCTGAGAGCTCTTCGCATAGGCATTCTGAATGAGGGTTGGGCCAGTTGCAAGATATTAATGAAATCCTTACTGTCAACAGTAGACAGGGGAGGAAACCATTTGAAATGAATGTAACAATACTATCTGTCAGAGCCACTTGATGTGTATTAAATGATGACCACTTAGAAGTTGAAGTTGGAGGATGGCTGTCTTCATCTTGATTTGGTTGGCTCATGCCACTGCTGGATCCATCAAGATTTCAGGGTGTTTCTTCTGTAAGCAAAAATTCTCCCAGTCTAAAGACTGTTCATGCTTTGGATAAAAGTGCCAGCAAATTGTTATACTACAATTAAATTTGTACTGCAAAGATTATCGGATTCTCTCCCTCTCTATAATGCTGTACCCAGACCCTGCCTCCAAGGCTACTTTGCTTTCACATGATATGCAAAGATTCATGATTTGGACTTGCAAAAACAGATGAGAAATAGTGTGAAATTAGATAGTCATTGTATTTCAAAAGAGTAGAGTATAAGGTAATACATTACATGTTTCAAATGGTGAGTAAAGTGTAATGTATTACTGATTCACAGTTCCCAATGCAAATACATGCCATGGTCATCAAAATAAAAGACAGATTACAAATCTGTAAACTTACCTGGAGGTGTAGTTTGAAATCTGAGGTAGCCTTTATAGAACCACAGACTGAAGCACTGCAGTATTTACAGATTGCTCTGAGGTTTGCATGTGTTGTGGGAATTGGCTCACCAAAATGAATGAGCACAGATGTCCTTTTTTTTCAAATTTAAATTTATTTGTCACATACAAAATCATACACAGTACAATATGTAGTGAAATGCTTGTTACGACTGTCCTATAGTTGAAGAAGAATAAAAATGATAAATATAGGACAGTCGTTACAAGCATTTCACTACATATTGTACTGTGACAAATGCTAATCCAGAAGTGGCTGTGATCGTGGCTGGGGACATTAAGCATGTAGAACTGAAATCAGTGCTCCCCAAATTCCACAGATTCATTGACTTTCTGACCAGAGACAATAACACACTACATCAGGTTTATTGTAACAATCCAGGAGGATTCAAAAGCGTTTGGGCATGTCAGATCACATCACAGTGAAGCTGATCCCAGCTTATAAACCTCTGATCTGCAGGACTAAACCCAACATCAGAACTGTGCAGATCTGGACTGAGGAGACATCCTAAATTTGAAGAAGAAAAAAACCTTTCAATATTCAAGAAGAAAAATAACAATAACAATATCTATTTATAGGACACCAATAGTTAAAAGTCAAATATAAATATAAAAATATAAAATATAAATGTAGTGATGATAAATAATACGGTGTGTAAAGTGTCGGTGCAGTATGCACACAAAGATGTCCAGTGAGTGTGGTTGTTGTGTGTGCAGAGTAATGCAAGGTGTACAGGGAGTGCAATTTGTGTGTGCAATATTCAGCTGAGGTAGAATGTAATGTTCATGTGTAGGGTAGGTCTACAAAGTCCAGGTACTAGGTGTTCTGGTTGAGGTCATGAATGGCCTGCGGGAAGAAACTCCTCCTCATTCGCTCAGTGTTTGCTTTCAAGGCACGGAGAAGAGTTGCCTTGGTCCAGCACCGCTTGCTGTATATAGTGTCTAGGTCGGGAAGCTTGATATGGATGGAATGCTCTGCTGATCGCGCCACCTTCTGGACAGCTTGCCTGTCCTGTCTGGTGCTGTTTCGAAACCAGGCTGTGATATTTCCCATCAAGATGCTCTCAATGGTGAAGGTGTAGAAAGTCTTTAGCACCCTTGAGGGCAGTTTAAAGTCCTTCAGGCATCTAAGATGATAGAGACGCTGCCGGCCCTTCTTCACCAGGGAGTTAACATGACAGGACCATGTCAGGTCCTGCGTGATGTAAACACCTAGGTACCAGAAACTGTCCACACTCTCCACTGGGGTCCCTTTGATAGTCAGGGGCTGGTAATTCCTCTCCGGCTTTGTGCTGAAATCCACTATCAGCTCCTTAGTCTTGCTGACATTCAGGAGAAGATTGTTGACCTGGAACCATAATTCCAGGTTTCTAATCTCCTCTAAGTAGGCTGTCTCGTTGTTGTTACAGTATTGTCTGCAAACTTAATGATGCTGGTGGAGCTGGAAGTGGCAACACAGTCAAAGGTATACAGAGAGTACAGCAGGGGGCTCAGAACACAGGGCTCCAGTGCTGAGTGTGAGTGAGGGTGAGACTGTACCGCCTGTGACCTGTCTGTCAGGAAGTTGGAGAACCAGTGACACAGGGATGGGCTAAGGCCCAGGATCTCCAACTTAGTGGTGAGTATGTTATCATTTTGCATATTGCTGTAATTACAAAAATCAAAAGTACAAACCAGCTCTGGCACTCAATTAGCTTATTTCACCAGAGTGTACTCCAAACGTTCATTCATTCATTTTCTAAGCCACTTAATCCTAATTAGGGTCGTGAGGAGGCTGGGAGATGGTCATCTAAGCTGACTCTGGGTGAGGGCGGGGTACACCCTGGACAGCTCGCCAGGCCATCCCAGGGCAAACACTCACACAACCATTCACACTCACACCCACACCTAGTGGCGATTTGGTACAGCCAATTAGCCTACTGTGCATGTTTTTGGACTGCGCGAGGAAACTGCAGTATCTGGAGGAAACCCACGCAAGCACGGGGAGAACATGCAAACTCCACACAGAAATGGCAAAGCTGGGAATCGAACCCAGGCCTTCTTGCTGTGAGGTGGATGTGCTAATCACTACACCACCATGCCACCTGTACTCCAAACTAAATGTCTTAAATGTTTTGACAACCATTTTGAAGACTCGTATACCACAAGGTATTCTGGAAAATGACGAGCTGTCCTATCATTCTCCAAAATTTGAAAGTTATTAGAATTTGAATGATTTGTTTTATAGAGTATGTTTTTAATGTTAATTTGTGGTTTTAAAAATTACTATAAATAAATAATAATAAAGCCTATTTACTATAATCTCTATGAAATTCGTGTTGTAATCATATGTAATACATACTGTAAAGCTTCATTGTTAAATACACCTTAATGATGTAGTATGAATTTCTTTGAATTTCATGGAATTCCAATTCTACTTCCTGCAATTCAAATTTGAATTGAAATTTAGGGGTTATTTTCAATTCAATACTGAATTTTGTACAACCCTGATTCACACACTCTAAGTAAGCTATTTACATTAGTTGAAATTGTATAGTCATTAAGGCATTCATAGAAATTTATTAATAATAGCAGCTGTCTTCTTTCAACTTTTTTCAATGGATGTATTTTTTTCAACTGTGTAATCACAGTTACCTTGTCACTGAGAATGCTCTTTCCATCCCAGGCCCAGCCACGTTTGGTGAAGTAGTTGACTGTTGCAAACTCAATGAGGGCAGAAAAGACAAAGGCATAACACACAGCAATAAACCAGTCCATCGCAGTGGCATAGGCCACTTTGGGCAAAGAGTTGCGAGCACTGATACTCAGAGTGGTCATTGTGAGCACTGTAGTCACACCTGGACAGACAATAGACCAGAGTGCCATTCATGCACTTCATATTGATCATAAAGCTGTTTAAGGTTTATTTGTAAAATTTGTTTAAAAAACAGTGAAAAAATATAAAACATCATTTGCTTTCTTAAAAACTAAATGATAAATTCAACAAAACCTACCAAAAACTGTTCGAGCAGGTACTGATTCTCGGTTAAGCCAGAAGGAGACCTGGGACAGAATGACAGTCATAATGCAGGGCAGGTATGTTTGAATCACAAAATACCCAATCTTCCTCTTCAGATGGAAATGTACAGTCATCACTGTATATTCCCCTAGAGTGAATGAGTGAGTGAGAGAGACAGAGAGAGAAAGACGTGAATTATACCTATGGAGTTGCATAATAATAACTTTCTAACACTGAGAAATGCAGAAGTCCAAAGTGAAGCCATGGTAGACAAGTAAATAAAAATGAAGCAGTAAGATACTTAATTATGCAGTGAAGGAAAGGGGAATGTTGCTGAATAGTCCCACATCCACAGAGCCTGAGATGCATACATTTTGTAATATATACTACATGAGAACAATCCAGCCAATGACATCACACAAGCCAGTGTGCTCTTAATGCCGGTCCCAAGCCCAGGTAGATGGGGAGGGTTGCATCAGAAAAGGCATCTGGCATAAACCCTGAGCCAAATCAAACATGCGGATTCAATCTTTTAAATATGATTTGCTGTGGCAACCTCTAATCGGAACAGCTAAAAGAACACATGGGAACAGAAAAGCAAAAAAGGACACTAAAATAAAATTTGTATAGTATATTTATAATAATTTTTTAAACCATGACAGACGCCGGTGAACTTGAAAAGCAAACTAAAACAGGGTTTCTGTAGTTTACTTCTGCATATTTTAACCATGACATTGAGGCATGTGCTTCAAGCCAAGCTAAGCCCTATGTATCTAGCAGTATCGTATATGGTCTGTTCAGCATACTCAGTTAAACATGATAGTAAACTGCACTCTGTGTAAGGGTCATTCTCATTAAAGTGTATTATTTCTAATTGCACCTTCCCAAGGGATAATTTATACAGAAATACTTGCAAAAGATCTACAAATAAACACTGTGGTACAGAGTATATTCCTGGAAAGTTTTGAAGCTCCAGCTTTTTTGAATCATAAATTACAGCAATGTTAATACAGGATTTTAACAAAGTTGACAAAGTTCTTAGGGACATAACTGTGGTGATTGCATTATGTTTGGTTTTTTTTTGGTTGTTGTTGAAATGTTTTCTTGTGTGGAGTCTCTCTCTTCTCCAGAGATTGGGGTGGCTCCCTCCTGCACTGGCTCCACCTGCACCTGATTTACTGCAATCACCACCTGCGCTTAAGCCCTGCTGTGAGGCTTCTCCAGTGTCAGAGTATTCTTGCTGCAGATGCGGTATCTCGGCCTGTTCTCTCATGAACTTGCTATTGTTTTGAACCTTGTAGCTTTATGATTATACCAGTGACTAATTCCTGCTGTCCTCCTTTCCTTCCAGTGCCTCAACGAGCCCCAGTGCTCTGCCATGCTGCCACACTCTTTTCCTGGAATACTCACCAGCCTCCTCATCAATCCCACATGCCTCCAGCCTCACCCCCTCCTCAGATTTCCTCCTCACCCCTTGGACCCTGGATCCCTGTCCTCCACCTCTTCACACTCAATAAATACACCAAACTGCCTTTTCCACCTCCAGGTGCACTTTTTGGGTTCAGACTTTAACATCTGGTTTTCAATCCATAACAATAACTTCATATGCTCGAAATGCCAAAATTTATTAATTTTCTGTCTTTGTACATATACAGCTTAAATTGTCAACACATGAAGGTACTTTTATATCAGAACTGATCTGGGCAAATCCAACTTAATAACTGGAGAACTGAGGCTAAAGTAGTTACGATGGTATTGGGGATACAGCACATTATTATTTCAGCATTTGTGCACATAAAGTATTGAATCCGATGAATTCAGTTAGTCAGTCAGAATAATTGTGAAAATAGTAAAACAATTATCAGAACACTGCCCACAAAGTGTTGTTCATTTGTGAAAGTTTCTCTAGCAGAGCGGCACGTTGGCAAAGTGGTTAGCAGGTACACCTCACAGCAAGAAGGCCTGGATTCGATTCCTGGGCTTGGGTGTTTCTGTGTGGAATTTGCATGTTCTCCCAGTGCTTGCATGGGTTTTCTCCCACAGTTCAAAAACATATACAGTAGGCCAAATGGCTGTTTCAAATCACCATAGATGTGAGTGATTGTATATGGGTTGACCCTGCAATGACTCTGCAATGGTTGGGCAAGCTGTTTAGGGTGTATCCTGCCTTCGCCCGCAGTGTGTGCTTATGTAATTAGGCTAAACAACAGCTTAATATTCTAACATATTTTATCTCAAAAAGCACAGATAGTTTGGAGTGTGGATCTCAGTAAGGTAGGTAATGTATTATTTCACAATTAATATTCTATGTTTAGAGAGAAAAAGTATTCTGAGTTCCTATCCCAGCCTCACTGTTTAATGTAATTAAATAGTACAACAATTAAATAGTACAACAAGTTAAAAAAAAGTTAAGTAAATGGACAAGTTATAACCTCCACTGCTAAAAAAAAAATACATTTGTACTCACCAGCTCAAAACAAGCAGGATTTTACAGTTGGGAAAATTCATCCTACATTTCTATCTAAACCGAGAATAAATATTAATAATACTATATAAATATATAGGCCCTGCGTAAAAGCGGAGCTCCGAAAATGTTTGCATTTATTGCATTTTTTATAACTTTTTGTCTTTTCAATGATATTTGAAAACTTATTTCTTTTTACAAAGAAAAACCCCTGACTTTTCCTTGAAGTGCAAGTGCTGCAGGAGTGCTCATTGGGTGGCCTGTCAGCACAGACATGACATTGGAATCAATCTCATGGTTTTAGAGCTCCGGAGTGCCACTTTAAAATGTGAAATAATGCAAATTATACACAAAAATAATCAGAGATATTCCAGATGAACATGTAGCACTAGCACAAATGGCTATCATACATATATCAGCCATACACAGAGCAGAGATTAAAATATATAAGAGGAATAAAAAACATAAAAATGTGTAAACCCAGGCACTAATAGTTTGTTACTGTATCACAGTAAACTTTTTGTATCGAAAACCAAAGGCTGTTACCTACATTCATCCCAACTTACCTCAGGCCTTCTCCTTTTCTCCAGAGCTCCACTGCTGCGATGTTTTTGTTTAAATACCATCGGTACAGCATCCTTCCTCAGTCTATTCTGCCCCAAACACATCCGCAAACTTTTTCACAACTCTGGGCATGTTGACAAAGTATTACTCACTAAAATGACCATAACAAGGGTAGGAATATTTGCCCAACTTCCAGTCTTTATCTCCAACAGCTCATTTTACAAAAATGGCCCATTCTTTTCTTCTGTTCTTGTCATTTGGAAACAGGTGAAAACATTTACCTAATCCAGTTACATTATTGCAGCCTATGATACTAAAATAAGGCATAATTATAAAAACAATAAACCAAGCATGCATCTGCACAAACCCGCTCAAGCATGTAAACAAAGCTTACCAGAAATAGCTGTACCAGTGTTTGACCAAAATGATGTCACACACAGAGTGGTCACCTAAAATTGCTGGTGAGAAATTCAGGTTCAGCATCACTCCATAAATGATTGATTTTCTAAGAAATACCAGCTAATGATTATCAATTTCTTTTGTTCACGTAGTTTTTACTTTAGGGACTTGCAAATAACCCAGGATAAATTATATTTGCCAATGATTTTTAAGGTGTTTTAGTATATACTATGGTAAACACAAGAAAATCAAACTAAAATTAGATTTGTATGGTTTATTTTTTTATTTTAAAGCATGAAATGATAAGCGACTGTGACAAACTGTGAGTCAGCTGTCTTGATTTAATCTTCATCCAATCGGAGTAATGTCTAATATCTCCAAGAGTTGGAGAGAGTGAGCTATTCCTGTGTCCTACATAAAAATGTACCTTATAATTTGCAGCTAAGGTGACTAATGAAAATATTGGGAACTTACCAGTACTTGATTTAATTGTTTCTTTGCCAACTGTTTGCCCTCTCAAGTCATACTGGTTCAACCTTGATCCATCCGGAGCTACCTCCACGGAAAGAGTGGCATTCCGTGTCCAAACATAGGTTACCTCTGTCAGAGTATATGCATCTACACACGGGAGCAGAAGACAGAGCAACTTAAAAAACACCTAAAAAGAAAGTACGCTTTTGAAAGGATTAAGTGAAATATTGAGAATTGTACTACTAAAGACTATTGCTATTTTTGTATTCTGCATATTGCTTTGGGTAACACACAAACTGTGCTTATGTCAAGTACTGAGCCTTGGTCTTAGTTCATCATACCAGATACCCTAGGACACCTTCCAAGGTCTTGTAGAGTCTCATGCCTGAAAGTTTGGGAACTGTTTTGGTGGCACAAGTGGAACTGAGACAATAAAAAACTGAGACTCAAATCTCACAGAGGTTACAAGAGATGCTGAACGGAGCATTCCACTAGTTTTATTATTTCTTTTTCATATGACACCAAAAGTTGACTATCAAATAAAGCTGTTTGATGGTACAAAGTTGTTCTAAATAGTAATGAATTAAACTATATATATAGTGGCCCTTTGATTTACCATACAAGATGCAGAGAGCTTCAAATGGGTGCTGATTCATTTATTTCCTTTAACCTGCCCTTGCCCCTTCCACAAATAATCCACATAGAAGTCATATTTACATTTAATGCAGTATAAATCACTTTTAACAAACTTATATTAATTAAATATTTAAATGAAATCTGCCTTTTTACACTATTATTACAACTGCGTGAAATTAAATGCACCACAAAAGGGAATATATAATTTTCAGTTTGCTCTCAAAGTACAGCTTTCACTTAAACAAACGAATAATGACCGTGGGGCAGTGGTGGCCTGGTGGTAAGGTGCTGGATTACTGATCCCAAGGTCGGGGGTTCAAGCCCCACTATCGACG
>JAQMYF010000010.1:4163024-4180586 GCA_030014195.1 Neosilurus mollespiculum | reverse complement strand
TGATGTGTCTTCCCATCTTGCAGCACAAGATTCTATCCCTAATTAGACTGCATTGTATTTCCATGGGATTTTAGGTAATTCCGTCATTTGTAGGTGCTACTCTGGGATTTTATTTCCATCCAAATTTGCTATGTCTGTGTTTCTCTTCCTTCTCCCCTGAGGAAAAAAAAAAACAGACCAAATTACCTATCCTCTCCCTTTTTTTTTTTTTTTTTTGCCTAGCACTTCACTACTGATGCTCACGGGATTAAGCTGCCTAGTCTTCTCGAAATGTAAAAAAGAAGAATGCTTTGGGTAAGCCAACAGCCTACTTTGTATTGATCATATAACTCAATCTTTGTGCTGCATACATTGGAAACCCATTAGCAGTAGAATACAAAAGAAAATAAAATCAATCCTCAAACTGCAATTCCAAAAGTTGATTTAATGGGATTTTATAATGACAGCTATAATACTCTCTATGCTACAATGGGGCAGGTATAATGGTACTTTAGATTCTCTTATGCAACATTTAGTCACTATAAATAAATAAATGAGGAGTTTAATCGCTGTAAGTTCATTCGTCTAACATTATTTATTCATTCATTCATTTGACAAACCGATTAATCCCATTAGGGTCACAGGCAAAGGCGGGGTACATCCTGATCAGCATTGCAGGACCAACACACACACACACACACACACACACACACACACACACACACACACAAAACCATTCACAGTTACACTCACACTAATTTGTAACAGTCAATTAGCCTAATGTGCATGTCTTTAGACTGTGGGAGGAAACCAGAGTACCCGGAAAAAATCTACGCAAACACGTAAAGAACATGCACAAAGAACCCCACACAGAAACATCATCGCCGAGTAACATTAGATGTTGCCAAATAAATAAGCATGATTATATGAACATGTCGGATACAAGCATCCAGGTTTGAAAAGAAAAAAAAAAGTGTCCCTGATGCATTACTTTAATTGCCATGTAAATGAAAAAGTTTTATTAGAGAGAAGGAAAAAAATACATACAAAAATACAAAAGACTTTAGGGTCTGTAATTATTCTGCTACAATATAGGTCCAAAAGTATGTGGACACCTGATCATCACTGTATCTTTGCAGTAAGTTTTGGTAAGGTTAAGTAAGGATGCCCCATATAAGTCTGTATGTGTTTTTTAAGTGTTTCCGCAAGGGCTGAAGCACACAATTGTAAAGAATGTCTTTGTATGATGTAGCATTACAATAACCCTCACTGGAACTAAGAACTCCAAACATTTTCCAGCATGGTAATGGCCCTGTGCACAAAGCAAGGCCCATGAAAACATGGTGTGCCTAAGTTGGAGTGGAAGATCTTAAGCGTCCTACACTGAGCCTCAACCTGGAAAATAGGCTGCACAGACCCAGGTCTCGTCACCGGACATTAGTACATGACCTTCGAGATTGAATAAACACAAATCCTCACAACCATGTTCAAAGATTTAGTAGAAAATCTTCTTAAAAGAGTAAAGTTTATTGTAATGGCAAAGAGGAAATAAAACGGGGATAGTACATTCAACAAGCATAATTAAATATAATGGTCAGATGTCCATATAGACGTGGTCATATAGAGTATTTGTGAGCCATAAATACAGGATCACATCATAAGATGTGCTAGAAGCAGAAAAACAAAACAGAAAACAGATACAGAATAAACTACTGAACCTTAAATCACATTACTATCAAATTATCAAAAGTGTAATACGTGCCATGCTTTGATCACATACACTCTACTAGGGAGTGTTTTGCACACACAAAAAAAAAATAATAAAAAATCTTACAGTATACTATTACACTTTAGACGTATTTTTTGCTACATAATGTTAAAACCTTTATATGTTAATGTAAGACTGCAGTTCATTTAGCATGTGGCCTATGCTCACTCATTTGCTAAACCACTATTCCTATTATGATCACAAGGAGGCTGAGCCCATCTTAGCCATCACTGGGCGAAGGCGGGGTACACCCTGAACATCTTGCCAGACCATCACAGGACTAACACCCACACAACCATTCACAGTCACACTCACACCTGGGGCAATCTGGAACAATTTGGACAGTTAGCCTACTATGCACGTCTTTGGTTTGTCGGAGGAAACCCACGCAAGCACGGGGAGAACATGCAAACACACAGAAACGCCCGAGCCTGGGGTTTCAACCCAGAACCCTGCTGTGAGGCAAACGTACTAACGTAGCCTAACCAATACGCCACCATGCCTCCCAGTACATATAGCATTTATCTTAAAACAATAAAATAAACACAAAATCCAGGCACTCATCTTTAAAGACACCTTATACAACTCATGCATATAAAATATTACACATATATCATCCTCCACTTTGGGACAGAACCCAATCACTGACCAGCGCACATTACTCTCTGTATCAGTCTGCGTAAATGAATGTTTCTAATCTGCAACTGTCCTCTGAGAGTTCTGCTACACTGCAGGTGGGCAAAATTTATGAGGATTTCTGCTGCTCACATTCAGAGGCACTTAATCCAGCTCTCTGCCTCCACCCCCACTCTCTCTGTCCTACATTCAGTCAACAGCACCAACACAGCAGCTTAATCACACCAACGGAACAACGAAGAGCACCTGCTGGAAAAGCTACATTTGATTACTATGTGATCTCAAAAGCTTATTCTGTTGTGCTACATGATTACAGCGATCTGATTCATGACAATGTTTCTAGTTGCTGTTTAATTGAACAGGAAAATAATGTAATTTGTGAGAGATAATAAAATAGTCCCTGACTGCCTGACCACATCTACCCAGCTTTGAATTAGATGTTAGATGTATATCCACTGTGCTGTTTTAAAAATAAAATGGTACATTTCTCATCAGTTCCTGGGTAATACTTAACCCCAAAAATACACAGAGATAAAAATATATATTTTACTGGCTTTACAAGCAGAGACCAATTTGCTACAGCAAAGCCAGATCTACATGTGAGGATTTATTGATCACAGTGCCTGACGCATGACATGTCACTATCATATATCACAGGAATTGATTCTTAAATCACATAGAATAGAGTGACAGCATCCATCTATCCATTCGGTTTCCAAACCTCTTATAGGTCAGGGGCGGATCTTTAGGGGCGTACACCATGAACAGGTTGCCAGATTATTGCAGGGCTAACATAACTAAGTAATTAATATTCACACATATAACCAATTTAGAGCAGTCATCCGACCTAATGTGCGTGTTGGACCTTGTCGGCAGAGAGATTCAAACCGAAACCCTTCTCGCTGTGAGATGAGAGTGCCAACCACTGAGCCGCCATGCCAGTAAATGACAGCAGTGTGTGCGTGTGTGTGTGAGGCAGAGGGTGTTAAATCTTCATCAGGCAGTGGATGGGTGAGAATATCTACGAATAATTTATTTTCTGGACAGTAGCATTTCCTCCATTAGATTTAAAATGAAATATTTAGAACATGATAGTTACAAATAAAAGTGAATATGTAGTTTTGAATTAGGTATTAAGTAAGTAAATCTATATTTTTAAAATTATTATTTTTTTAAATTAAAGAATTAAAAACGTCACTGAGTTTTAGACCAGGGTAAAGCAAATACCTTTCGCTTTGTAAATTGCATTTATTTAATATTTTTAATTATTTTCTAATTACTAATCATTTTATTCTCCTCTGAGACTTTACAGCATGCAGCATGTCAGTCGTTTACTCACTAGAGACTGAATTATCTCTCTACATAGGTCACAGTTCTAGTGTTACAAATGCCTGGCCAGAACAGGGACACCACCCACACAGTGAATGGAAAAGGACAAAAGGTCAAATACGCACACAAATATGCAAAATAAAACCAAGCATGTGCATTTACACATCTAGTGAAAGAGCTGCTCTCCAAATGTTCTTTACTATTTGGGTTGTAAGAGGTTGAAGCAGTAGTCACATGATTGCAAGGCTACTCCTGGACAACAAGTAAAGAGGGAACATTCGACACCCCAGTCAGAATGTGACATGTGACTGGTTTGATAATCATTACACTGCATACACACATACATTTCTTGACTATCTGTTTTCACATGCTAATACCAAATAATGAAAAACATGGCAACACATGTCCCACTATCTGAATGCAACGGGAAAAGAAAAGATTAAAAGCTTTGTTTCTGCAAGATTTTTACATAAGTAGATGTTAAAAATAGTTTTTTTTAAATAATAATAATAATAAATACGCTTTGTGGTGATATACTGTATGTTAGTGTGCGTGATCTACTTTTCTTATTTGATCAGGGCATTCTGGAACATTTTGCTAGAAATTCTAACCAGCTTACCTATGTAATCCTATAGAAATAAACACGCTGTCAAGTTGGTAGCTATCAGTAACATAAATCCTGGTATATCTTTCCATGACGTATGCAGAAATGGAGATCAAGTAAAAATATATCATCACCAAGTTTTACATGGATAGATGGAACAGGACTGATATGAAACATGGTAAGAAATGTCTGATATGCAGATACTGAAGCTGGAGCTTGGGCCAAATCAGGCTGAAAAGGAGAATTTTTTTTTTTTCCTTATACAGAATTATGATACAGAAAAGACATTCAGAAGAAAAGAGTAATGCAAGGGCTTCGAAACACTATATACATCTTGGGATATTCATATCCAGTTTGTACCCTGTGTGTATACACACACACACACACACACACACACACACACACACACATATATATATATATATATATATATATATATATATATATATATGATATATAGGAAGGTCCACACAGCCTGGGGTGGAAAGGTTATATTGAAGTTGTGGTTTTCTGAATCGTGCTTAATGATTAATAAATAGCAAAAAGCTCATAATTAAGCTCATGACTATGAGCACATAGGTGATGTAATGAGTGGGTAAGTAGTAGGACTTGCCTGGTCTTTTGAGAGTTACCTATAAATACTCTTTAGAAGGGAAAAGTACAGGAAGTACCAGTGCTATTGTGGGTCATTTAACTTACTGCATTTTATCCAGTGAATTCAGTTCTAAACAAACACCAGGACATTTTATTTACAGATATTTCAGTTTTGAAAGATTTCGGCACAAATTATTTGTCTTAAAGCACAATATGTGCTGGCAGTTGTCAGTTAACCCTTAAGTTAGGATTTCAGCATTGCAAATCCCATCAGCCCTTAGGAACAGTTTTACATCGTTCCTGATCATACATCTTACAAAAGTCGAGTCATTTGATTTTCATTTAATCCAGCAGTGCTTCCTGTTTTGTCATGTTTAACCCATGCCACAGTGTTATTTCTCTACTCTTGTTATTTCTCACAGTGTGTTTGCTATGAGTTATTCATGTGCTTCTGTTTCTGTTTTGCCATGTGCCTTTGTTTAGGTTTGGTTCCGGGTCCTATCTCTGTTTCATCATGTCATTGGCCTTTTCCTTAATTGTGTTCACCTGTTTTGTCTTGACACATGATTTATACCCTAGAATGTCCAAGGCCGGTCGTGATATCTAATTTCTTCTTAAATCTGCCCCCAGTTGAAGGCATCATTAATGTATACTCAATCTTAGCTACTAAACATAAGTATGTGCATTTGGAAAATAGAAAAGATGGCAGACCAATATTATGAATTTAGATACACAAATAAAAACTTTATTTTATGAATCAATTTTGTCGGTCTTTTATTTAACTTTTTATTTAAAGTTATAAAAACACTGCAAATGTTATCAAATAAATTAGTTTGATATTATTTGTGAGATATCTAGCTAACATTATAGTTACACATGGTGACATTACACTTTAATGTAAATACTAGCTTTAATATTTCATCGGAGAACGGAAGTTCATCGGACATGTCTTCAGTTGAAAGTCGTGCCTGATGAAGCAGCCGACAATTACACAAGTGAGGCAACAAACCTTCTGTGTCTAATACATTAACTTTCTTGTTACAAAGTATTTTCAGCATTGTAATGCATTATGATCCTACTATTTTCTAGTTTTTCTTTCCATGCTCCAACCCTCATCTGTGTTACTGTTCTTGACTATAGATTATCCTTGTTTATTGGTCCGTGTCTGTGTTTTTATCTTTGTGAAGAACATTGATTATGACTGATGTATTTTCAACAATAAATCCCAAACTGAGCACCTGAATTTGTGACCTGTTTTATTTAAATGGATGTTACAGATATACTATTCCTGTGTGAGCCTCTATATTAAGAAGAACCCGTTGATCAATTTTTTATGTTATTGTAGTCATTTAAATCAAAATGGTTCCATCTACAAAGTTGCTTAAGTTTTAAAATTTCGAAATTTTCAGGTAGAGCAAGGGTTCATGTAGAGAGAATTTGCACTTTTTTGGCAGTATTCTTAAAAAAAAAAAAAGCAAGGGAAGCCCTTGGGATATACTGATCTTTAGGAGTTAGCACAAAGTGTTACCGTCGCCTGTTGCTAAGCAACACCCTGCTTCACTAAGTGCCATGTAAATGATATTCTAATCATGTTTATTAACTGGTGATTTTTACATCCATCATCATTTTCATCCATCACAGACCAGGCACAACAACTGAATTTGGGGAGAGAAAAAAAAATGTTTAAAATGGGATCACTATTAAAGAGCCATAACTTCAGCCCGAAGCCAAACAAACAAACAAAAACAGTTAAGTAACTGATTAAATCAGGACCAAGAGGCAATTTAGATAAATGTCTCTTGTTCACTCTTCACTAGAAAGGTCACATGTGTCATTTAGGACTGATGGACTAATGTGTGTCCCACAAACCTCCGGGTGTGATTAGTTATTGAGTTAAGCACAGGATTCAGGCTGGGGAATACAATGATGAATTCACTAATGGGTTGTAGCTCAATATTACACTATTGAATTCATCTTCTTATCATACTGTGTGTATTTGTGTCAGAAAACTAACCTGATTACAAGTTCCGATGTCCACGCCACCCTTCAGGTACTCCAGAACCTTGTCAATGTTTCCAGCTCTCGCAGCCCGTAAGAAACTGGTGTTGCTGTCCGACTGAAAAAGAAAAAAAAAAAAAAGTTGACATTATTAGTGAGGATTTTGCTGTATGGAACTGATCACGGATTAGAAAATCTGGTCACATATCATGATCAGTATTATGGATTACAGTGTAATAGTGAGTTTCCATCCCAATACTTTAATAACAGTTATAAAGGACTCAATAATGGTACAAAGATTTGCTGAATAAATTGCTTAGTCATTTGGATGGGTATGCTCACACACATCTCTGTTTCAACTGTCTTTGCTGAAGATAATTCAATTCAATTCAATTTAATTTGTATAGCGCTTTTTACAAAGATACACAGCAGTACAGAGCAATCTGGAAATGTAAGCTGAACACACTAATTCCTTATTTATGTCAACAACAAGACAACAAAGCCCCAATATTCCTTTGTTTTGTGCTAGGAATAAAAATGCATTCATTAAGATGCTAATCACATACTTCACTTCAGGACATCATTGTAGCATTGTACAATAACCTTTATTACTGCTTATTATAGCAGGACTTAGTTTACTGCATCAGCAGCTTCCAAAAGCACAAGGTGACAAACATGACTGTGCAAATATCAATATGATAGTCAGCACATTAATACCTATTTCCTTAAGAGCAGCAAAATGAATGCTGTGCGATGCTGCAGCATAAAAAACAGAAGGTCAGGATGCAGAACATTGTGAACAGGACATTTTATATATATAGGATCATGACTAATGTTAGCCTACCTCTAACAAAAGTGTGATTAAGCCAAAAAGCTCATGTTAGCTGCCTTTTTTTTCACAAAATGTATGTAGTTAGCCAAACGGTCTATCAAATCCCTATCTAATGGCTTCCTCTTATCTTGGATAGTGATCTAATATTAGGTATCTAGTTAACACACTGACTTCTCCAACCAGTTACTGTTTCAATTCTTACTAATAATGTAAATTTGACAGGACATACTGTAATGTTTACACTAACCTACATTAATATGCATTTCTAATGCTTTCTCATGGAAAGGGTGTATTAAAGACTTTAATACTTTTGTATTTAAAGACAAAAAGACTTTAACAAGCAGCATATAACAGATTGAATTATCGTATGTTATTTACCCATTATATAACAACAGTTAACTAATAGTTGTTGTGATAATTAGCAAGTTAGCTAGCCACATACTTATGGTTGCATGGTAGCAGCCCTATATTCCGACAGACTGTTGGTCTGACAGTTACAGCCCATTGGTACATCCCTATCCCTAGCCATAACCCTAACCCAGCTGAACTGAGTAGGGTGCTCAACTGATTTAATCCTAAGCGATTTAAGCTTTTATGAGTAGGGCTGTCAGACCAATGAGCTGTCGGAATTTACAGCTGTCCCCCTATGGCATTAGAGAGACCAAAGTTTTCTAGCAAAATTAAACTCTCACAGTAGTTTAAGAGAAGGCATGTTGTAGTTACACAATTACTTCATCATGTTGTTGCATGAAACATAATTATGTGATTTCACCATCCGTCACTTCCCCATCATCATGCAGTGCAGCTGTGTCCTGCTTGTAGTCCATAATGTCAAAGCTATACAGTACACTTATCCATATATCCAAGCTGCACATGGGCTGGCTTTCAACTCATAGGCTTAGACGCACATATGTCATGGTAAACTTTAGTGTAAAAATCCTAACAAATTAAACGACAGACTAACATATAAATCAGACTTACTCTTAAAAATCCGCAGTGAGCTGCAGTAAATGCTGGCATTTCTTTCTGCATATTATACTTCTGGTGGTGGGAGTAGTGTAGCTGACTATGCGTGCCACCTAAATGAAAATTATCCTTGAGATGCTTGGACTAAACAGTCTTTATTTTTAATGAAGTATCCACAGAGACTGCATTTGGAGAAGAACAAAATATCCGTGACCCTTAAATAAGAATGGAACAATATGACTGTGAATTTACCTGTACTGATATATGTTTTGGATGGAAATTAATTTTAATAGCATATTTGTTATGCTCTCATTTATTAAAAATGCACATCAGAATATTAGTGGCACACAATCAATTCAAGTGTGTGTGTAAATTACACCAACAGTTATGATTTTCAGACGTTTCATATATACAGTATCTTTGTGATAACCCTGAAAGTAAAAAAATAAATCTGAGCATATTAAAACCAGGTTTTTAACCACAATGTTTACCAAGTTTATTCAAAAACAACTTTTTTGGAGTTTCGAATTAATGCCAGCAAACAAGAATATAAAAAAAAAAAAAGTAAATATGGAGTGGGGATAACAACCCATTTGTCCGACAGCCCTACTTCAGATGGGTTAGAGTTAAGGTTAGGATTAGAGCTGTCGGACCAGTTGGCTGTAACTGTCAGACCAATGGGCTGTAACTCAGACCATTGGGCTACAACTCTCTTATCAATGGGCTGTAACTGTCGGACCAATGGGCTGTAACTGTCGGACCAGTGGGCTGTAACTGTTGTACCAATGGGCTGTAGCTGTCGGACCTATGGGTTGTAACTGTCAGACCAATGGGCTGTAACTGTCGGACCATTGGGCTACAACTCTCTTATCGATGGGCTATAACTGTCAGACCTATGGGTTGTAACTGTCAGACCAATGGGCTGTAACTTTCAGACCAGTGGTCTGTACTGTCAAACCAATGGGCTGTAACTGTCGGACCTACGGGTGGTCGGAATATAGGGCTGTAACTGAAATAAGTCTCCACACAATATAATAATCCTATATTGTAAAATATAATCTCAAATATTTTAGTCTTCAGGTCAAAAATAAAATATAAACATTTACATTAATTATAGTGCTGCAGTTATCCTGACATTAACAAATGCAAACAATCTGAAAAACAACATTCTATTTTGCTGACTACTCTACTTATATTAAAAGACCAAACACACAGAATAGTAAAAAAAAAAAATGGATTAATCATGATCAGCTGAAATAATTTGATCTACACTGAACCATAAAATTAAAAACATTATGAGCACTGACAGGTGATGAGAATACCATTAATTATCTCATTGCAGTGGCACCTGACAAGGAGTGGAATGTATTAAGCAGAATGTGGACAGTCAATTCTAGAAATTGATGTGTTGCCAGCAAGAAAAGCTGGCAAGTGTAGAAGTCTTTGTGACTTTGACAAGTGCCACATTGTGTTGACTAAATGTCTGGATCTATTCATGTCCAAAACGGAAGGTCTTGTGGGTTGTTCCTGGGATGCAGTGGTAAGTAACTACCAAAGGTGGTCCAAGAAAGGACAACCACTGAACTGGCAAAAATGTCATGCATATGGGGAGAAAAAGCTAGTATGTCTGGTTTGATCCCACAGAAGAGTTACAAGAAGTAGCACAAACCGATAAAACTGTTCATGCTGGCTATGACAGAAAGGCGTCAGAACACAGTACATTGCAGCTTGCTATGTATGGGGCTGCAGACCAGTCAGGCGGTGTTAATGTTATGGCTAATTGATGTACGGTATAGCTAATCTGTGTCTATACATATGACATTTTTCATATACATGTTAATATAAGTATGAAAAAGACAGTTCAAACGAGTCCCAATATCTAGGAAAACAGACATTACTGAAAACAGCTATGTGGGTGAGAGAGAGAGAGAGAGAGAGAGAGAGAGGGAGACAACTTTAATGGTGCACTGGTTTTCACTGCTGCAAGCCCCATGCTAAATACCTGTAACATTAATGATTATCTGCTCTTTTTTTTAATTTTGACAAAAGTGTTGCCCAAACACATTTAAGATGAACTGTGTCTCTGAGATGATGTAACCTGTTTGTGACGGTGGTGCCACTCCCTCAGGGGGGTGGCAACAGGCGCCAGAATCCAAGTGTCTGCCTCTCATACTGAGCATGGATACACCCTGCTGTGCCTGCAATATACACAGGAGTGTCCCAGGATAACACTCAGGGGCGATGAGTACAGTGTCTCTACAGGGAAGAGGAAATGTCTCCTAAGTGTATAGTGTATTTGTCATGGTCTAGTCTAATCTATTTTCTTCCTATTCCTGCCTTATTGGATGTGCTTCGTATAACAGTACTACATATAAAGTACATGTAAAACAGCTATAACAGATTTAGATCAAACATACCATACATGATATTATGATGTGGAAACCTGTGAATAGCATGTTATTTTGTCACTTGATCTCTTTAAAGATGAAACAATCATCAGGGGATTTTTTGAGAGTTATATGTTGTACTTCTGCCAGTAATGAATGTACTGCACCATTAAAAGCATTTGTACAATCTTGTTTTACTTCTCACTCCTGGGGTGGCAGTGTGGCGAAGTGGTTAGCATGTCTACCTCACAGTAAGAATGGTTTGAGTCCCGGGCTCAGAGAGTCACGCGTCATAACACAATATCGGCCAGTGCTGAGCTGCACAAACAACAAGCGAGAAATCAAGGGAAAATTTTCTTTTCTGTTCTTAAACCAGTTGACGAATGGAAAGCCGAGTTGGCAAAACATTAGCTGCATAATCCGTCACGCTTAACTTTGGCAGCATTCTTGTCCTCAGGGTGACTAGACTGTGACGTCTCACTGTCTCAACAAGATTCCTCCCTCTCTGGTTCAAATAGGTAAACATTTATATCCCATAGTTGCTTCTTGAACACATCTCCTAAAATATTGCTTGCTAAATAAATCTGCTTGTTTACTTGCGCTGGAAAAAGCGGACCAACGAGTTCACGTCACTTCCACTGCTAACCATTGGTCCAGCCCCCGCTAGTAGTTCACAGGATAGAATTACCCAGTTTTGTGCTTTTTATCGTCATTTTTGTTCAAATAAGCTCTGTATCACTTAAATATGTTACATACGCACATATATATGCTGTAAGGATGAGCAATACCGACCAATACTACAGCGTTATAGCTCATAATGTCTTCCTGAAATCATTTGTTTACTCCTATATGCGAGCATCAATGACTGCTGAACCAGGTGCGATGATATTAATAAACATCACCATCTTGAAGCCAGCGAAAATGCTGAACACTTGATCTTATCACACATGCGCAAGGCAGTTCCTCTGGTCATGCGGGTCTTGTAATTGTTATTATAAACAGACGCAGAACTAAAACAGGTGAAAAAGACATACTGAGCCTATGAGCTGGGGTTGTGCTGCCGGGAACCCTTTGTATTCAGCCAAAATGATTTGATAATAGGAGATAAAACACTATGCTATTCACTACTAAATGTGTGTCTTTAAGTGTTAAGTATAAGTGCAGTTTAAAGCACCAAAGCCTGAGAGGTAAAACTGATGTGTACTCATGTTCAAGTCGACACATATACCATGAAACCACTCAATATATGGGGCAGCAGCATAAAGCAAACATTTCCTGTTACGTAATTTTGGGAACTGATTAGCTGGGGTTTGTTCACAAGTAGTGTGGTGTGAGATGTGTGCAGTGGATGCACTTTCTGGTACGTTGTGTGACTGTGACCAGATGGAGTTGAGCAACGGGGTGCCACTTGGGTAGAGACCAGAAAGAAGGTGATACAGTGAGACGTGTTGTGGGGGGGGGGGGGGGGGGGAGAGGACCGTCCCGGTGCTGTATATTAGCCTTTACTCTGTGCTAGTGTTTACTGAAATTTCTTTTCACTCGTTGTTGTTATCACAGTATCCTGCAGTGGCTTCTCTACATAAAGAATGCCATAGCATAGAGTATACATTGGTACCTAGTAATGCCTTGCAAGATTTTAACTTTACAGTGGGCCACAGGTCAACAATACATATGGAAGTGACACCCCACCCCACCACCAACCCTTTCCCCTGGCCTGCATCACAGAGCTGTTGGAGCTATGCATCTACTGTGAAACGTGCATCAGCATGAATGTTTTCTAAGCAAAGTACTGCTAATATCTTACAAATAATAGGGTTTGTGGATGTTATTCCTCACTTTCTTAATAAACATCAAACAGAAAAGACAATACCATAGAAAATCATGTCCAAAGTCCAATGAGGGACTAGTGTTGCATAAAACATTCATCCACAGAGAGCCTACCTGCACTAATCAGTTCACTGATTAAAAGGAGTTATAAATAATACAACATTTCACTATGAGAAACATCGCTGGGCACATCTGTAATGACCATAGAGACCACTCTCTCAGAAACATTGACAGAATAACATGTCATTGGACGAATATGCTTTAATAGCACTTTTAGGGTTTTTCATTATATTTTTATTATAATTTCAAGTTGTGTTGTTGCCTGAGGGACTGAATATAATTGATGTTTCGAACACTTAAATGCATGCATCATGGCTGCCACATGTTCCCAGTGCTGCTTTGAAGCGTTCTCTGGCCACATCATCAGAAATTAGTGCAACATGTGTGCAAGGTACAGTAGCAGCAAAAATGGGATGGCAGTATGTTCAAGTTTTGGTACAGGATCTTTGCAACAGCATCAGATCTAAGGATGGGACTCACTAGGGACCGACATTATCATGATACTTATGTGCCGAATCGATCTGTATTGCGATGCTGTAAGTATCACAATTCCATAAATAACCTAATTCGATATTACAGGATTTTTTTGTTTGTTTTTTTTGCTTGTTAGTGACATTTTCAAAACAGGCCATATAAAAGAAACTACATGACTCACAATAATATGTAATTTAACATACTGAGACATTCATATATTTGGAAAAAGAATTTAGAAAAAAATGAGGTATAATACATGATTATAGCATGAAAATAAACTGAGTTACATCACTTTGTATGTCGCTAATCAGGAAATGCTACGTTTGAGAAACTCAAATAACAGTTACAGAACCAGTTACTGAATGTCCACATTTGAAACTCCCTAACAACCATACGGCTCATTATTTGGTCTTGGGTACATTCTGGGGGGCATTTATTAAAACCATAAAAACAATCAGAATTCTTTTCAATTTACAAAGTTAGGACTCTAAAGAAAACAATAATGATCATTAAAAGATAATATTATCCACAGAATAAATTCTAAAGCCACTTTAAATTAATGTCACGTAACACTGACAGACATGTCACATGACCTGTGGCTAAAATCAAGGAAGTCGGAAAAGTGTCCACTGAGCATGTCCAGAAGTAATAAATGTTCATGAGACTCGGTCTTGGCTTCAGGGTCTTTTTCCACTGACGTGTGAACCAATTTATAAATGAACGTAACATGGAATTGGTTTGACAGACATTTCACCTGTGTTTTATTCATGTTGATAGAACTACCTGTATGGATTTTTTAGGATTTTTTAGTTTTTATTGAGTGCAACCAATGCTACCTTTTTTCCAGTTTAATAAAACCAAGTACAAATATTTGCTGGTAAGTAAATCATACAGACCAAGATATCAAATATATGGATCTTGACAGACGTTACGTTCAGAGGCCCATCTCATTAAAAAGGCAATTTTTTTGTGTCAAAATATAACAAAATTAGCAAAACCACACATTAAACACACTTATCACACTCCAAAATTATTTTTTTGTAATCAAAAACAGTTGTACGAATTTGTAAGATTTATTTGTGAAGCCGGTAACCGAACTTGACCAGATATGGTCACCTTTCATGCCAGAAAATCAACAATTTTAGTATGAATAAAGTCAAAAAGCTTTATGTGGTGCTTTGTAATATGCTGAAATTGTCTTTACTATTATTTTGTCTTACACTTTAAACAATTATTAAGCTGGACATACAATTGCATAGAGTTATTTTTTACATTTCGATTTTTAAAATTACATGTGCAAATGCATCCAAGTGCAAATAAAGAGTCATATACTAAATGAATCTGGCTCCTGGCCAATCAGCGCAATCTTCCTGGTATCTTGCTAGCAACAGATGAGTTCTATTTACATGAGTCATGTCTGTTCTGTTGCTTCTTATTGGTTTACCGTTATATGATTCGGGGAATCCTTCTGGGATTCTATAAGTAGGTAGAGTATTCTGGTGGTGAATATGGATAATAAGGAAACACCCTGAGCAGCACAAAAGCGGTTTGAAAATCGGCAAAATAAGTGGATTTTTTCCATTGTCACAACTTGGACATGGGACCCTTACTTAAACAAGTAGCAGGGATAGATTATGTTTATGAATATTTGAACTTGGTCATGTTGAAGATTATGCTTTGAAGGATGTCTTTTTTGCGATATCCCATTTTCTTCCAGGTACGCCATTTTCAACTTACTTTGGCTCTTATTCAAAACACTACCTTACGATTTAATCGGGAGCGGGTCACATATGTTAACTGAGAGCGCAGCCTATAGGAGTACAGAGGAATGGCAACTTTTCACAAATTCAAACAAGAATTATTTCTATCTTTAGTTTTTCTCCTTCAAATCACAACACAGCGAAATTGTTTTCTCACTGCGATGATTTCTTGCACTGCCACCTAGTGGAAACCTCCAGATTAAGATGTTGTAGATAAAGTATGCATAATATAGTCAATACACTGCTTGCATAACATACAAGATACATAGCATCAAGTATATCCCAGCTCCAAGAGATAAACAGCATGAAACATGAAGTAAGATTTCATGTTTCACGTTTCTGGTGACATCCTATTCGGCTCCCTAGTGACATTTCCTTTATATAGCACAAAATTCGCTTGAAAAAGACGAATGTATGGAGCCAGTCAAAATTGAACAGTGACGATAATAAATACGCCACATGTAAAGATGTCCTTGTGCTATCAGTCCCCTTTGTGCCAACAAGATTGGTGGTCATCCTAAAATGGAGCCTATGAAAGTCTGGGTCGTTCTTCATTATCCATAGCAACTGCATCTTACAGTGCCAAGTTTCTGATTAGATTACTTACATCTATTCAGCATGATAAATCTCCAGAAAATCTTCACACACACACACACACACACACACACACACACACACACACACACACACACACACACACACACACACACACACAAAGGCAGACTGTGTGGCACCTGCACATCATTAAAATCTATTTCTGGAAATCCTGTCATCACACTAAAGCATGTGTGTTTACATGCCACCCAGCAACTATCTGTATGACATTTAATGTTCTGCTGTGGTGCCCACTGTGTCTATAAACAAAATGCCACGCTCCAATAGCAATAATGAAGTCTTTATTTTAGGTAGAGCTTCAAGACCTAATCTACAAAATCAATAAAACAGATAATGAACCTGGTTAACAACAAACCCCATCATTATTGATTAGTTGAACCGTGTTATAAAGCTCATGTAACATCACCTCATAAACACATTTCATTAAAATGGTGCTTACAAACAACATAGCACAACCTTTTCTACAGTTTATAAACTCTCTACCGTACATTCCGCAGCTGGTTTCATGACATAATGTCAGTTTGAAAGTTAGATTACATGTTTAATATGCAAGAATGCGAACAACAGTGTCTGTAATCCACATTTGTAGTTACACATGTAACGTTCCTGTGTTATCAAAAAAAAAAAATCCTGTGCTACTTTGGTCAAATAATGAGTACTTTGTATGACAGCTCACTCATCACTCACTCATTTGCCGAGCCACTTAATCTTTCTAGGATCATAGGGAGGCTGTAGCCTATCTCAGCTTACTCTGGGCAAAGACTAAGAACTATTTTTCATACCCAGTAGTGCTGAAAAACATATATTCACCATGCCTTGTGTGTGAAATCATCAAGTCTTCCTCATGCTTTCGGTTCACACTGTAATCAACCGATTCACTAATTCCAGGTGAGAAAACCTAAGACTCAACCTCAAAGCTTTGGATTCCGCATACAACATGATTCACCCTACATACACACATGGCAAGCTAAATTTATTTGAGAATTTACTTTTGCAAAACAGGCATATTTATATTTTGCCTTTATTTTGATTTGATTTGAATCTCAGCTAACAATTGAGTTTGCATGTTCTTCCCCATGTTTGCATGAGTTTCTTTTAGGTTCTCCAGTTTACTCCCACAATCCAAAGACATGTACATTAGGTAAACTGGCCACTCTAAATTGCCCCTAGGTGTGGGTTTGCCCTGAAATAGTCTGAATTAAGGCAAAAAGGTCCTGGGTTCCAGTTCTGGGCTCGGGCGTTTCTGTGTGGAGTTTGCATGTCCTTCCCATGCTTCCTCCATGTACGCTGGGTTCTTCCAACAGTCCAAAGACATGCACATTAGATTAACTGGCTGTTCCAAACTGCCTCTTGGTGTGGATTTGAGTGTGAAAGGCTGCCTTGTGATGGTCTGGCAAGCTGTGCAGGGTATACCCTGCCTTTGCTCAGTGTCAGCTGAGATGCTTCCACCCTCCATCATCCTCACGACCCTAATAGGATTGAGGGGTTGGCAAATGAGTGAGTGAGTAAAAATTGTATAAAATACCATCCCCTTGCATGAGTCTATCCTTTGTTTAAAGTGAGCACTCTATAGCATTCCCACGCTGTGAAAGATACATAATTTTTTAATTAATATATGTCCCCCAGTGCAGCTAACTGGGTTATCAAAGGCCGGCCATGTCTATGGTGAGAGGCATGTAAAAGAACCATTGCTGATTTTCGTCAAGAGTAGGCTGCATAGCCGTCAGCGTGTT